>CAKNEU010000415.1:0-14349 GCA_930272665.1 Mariannaea elegans | reverse complement strand
GTGGTGTATACAGCAAATTCGGGTCTGGCGGTGTGGCGGGTGATGGGGGGTGGCGGATGATGGGTGCCCCACGTTATATTATGAAAAATGCTGTGGTGGGGTTTTGTCGCATTCAAATGTCCATTTTTAATTGCAACTGAACATTTTAGTGTCCTCCGCCTACTTTTCTTAGCTGATAAAGGACGCGGCTTCAGCCGCTGTAGATAGGCCACTGAACAGGCTTCGAGCTTGTTTGCTAATAATGCCTCTAACCACGGGAATTCGCAGAGAGAGACAGAAAACAAATAATGAAATAAAAGCAAGAAGTGGACAGTGTGGGTTAAAGGGGTTGAATAGTAGATAGATGAAGCCATTAGTGTCTCAAGGGATGAAAACAGAATATCCTGTTATATGAAAACGGACATTTAGAAGGTCCGGACCCAACCACTCTCTCTGTCTCACACTGTTGTGCAATTCACACAAGACTAAGCCAACGGATCAATGATTTCGGTCAGAAAATGAAAGATGCTTATTCTTCTATCTATCCGGGCTGAATGCTTCCTATTTATCTCGCTTAGATGCCGAAGGCCTCTCAGAGGCCTTCGGAAGAGGCTTCGGATGAGCCTATATCTGGTCTCAATCCCTCAAGCCTTCGTTGTCTCAGACTATCCAGGTTGCTTTATCCAGGTCCCGGGCTATCCCGTACAACACACACAAGCAATTTTATATGATAAAAATCCTCTTGGCCAGATATTAGAAAAGATCAATTCGAGCAAAATCCACCCAACTATCTGACAAAAGGAGACTAGGATACAATTTGAGCAATGTTTGAATATATTAGAAATGAGTGCCCCTTCGGCTCAAGCGCCGCTGGGCATAATGAATTGTAAAATGTTGCACGTGTGGGTTCCCATGAATCCTTTCGAGTAGCATACCATCTCCCGTCAAATGTCGTTCCTCAACATCACTCAGTCGTGCGGTTAGTCATTGAACCTCGCATTTAATTGGTGTCCACGGTCCGACATGGTCTTGGGTGGCGGAAAGGGGTGAGGGCGAGACAAATCGCACTGGGGGCAATTGCTGCGCCAGCGGGGATCCCATTCTGAACCTTGCAACTGCAGCAACATCGGTTTGGTCGGCAGACGACACAGCCGACGTAGAGGCATGATGGGAGCTTTGGCTTCCTCGCCGATCAGTCGCCAATTGACTATTACAGCTTGATAGAAGACCATCTACTCGAAATGAGACGCCGCTGTTTGGATGCTCATGCTGGGAGCCCTCGGGCAACCAAGGTTCACTGGGTATCGCATTGTTCCCGGAAGATCTACTTTCGGGGCTACCATGGTCAGCGGGTCCTGTGTGAACGGCAATGTCTGCTACCTTTTCCTCTTCATCTTCCCCTTCCTCTTCTTATTGGTCCACAGTTCCCGGTCGTCAACGGATATATCTGGAATACCTTTGACAGGATTCTGCTTCACATAGATGTATTTGTAGGAGGGCTTATAAAAAGTCGAATCCAGTTTAGAAGAATCCAAGTCGAGAATCCGATCGCATTGTACACGAGCATATCGGTCGCCTCCCAAGTGTTGCAGCGCCAGTGCAGCTTTATAAATTGTCTCGTCTTGTTCTTCGCGTGTATACGGACTGCAGTGAAGTATTGCGGCAACCAAACCATCTGATTGCTCCGGTTGATTTCGTTGTCCATTTACCGAGTCAAGGGCTGATTTTTCTATTGGTTGTAGAGAAACCTGAACGTAGAGGCCGGCATTCGTCATGCTTGATGGGACGCTTATGGACTCATTGGCATTGACTGGAAGAGGTCGAAAATATTCAGAATCTTGAAACCACTGTGGGCTCTTAGCTAAAAGCCCGGAGGGCTGGTTGCTGGTAGGATCCGTTTCTGGACATTTCCAGGCAAATATTGATTGATCATCGTTGCCTACCAGCGTCGTTAAATCAGAACAATGAGTCCTCTTTTCGAAAAACAAACACTTACCTCGAAGGATCTCCTCTTGAAGACGGATAAATGCTTTGGCTCCTTCTCCATAAAGTAGTGGCATATTAACGTTGAAGATACCCATCAGACAGTATGCTATATCCTCAACCCGGGTAGTCCTGCGATGGGATGCCCATTTCATCCGCGTTGCAACGCTGAAATATTCCAACTCGCTTGACCCACTCAAGGCATCCTCATCAACGCCAGTAATTTTGCTGAGATGTTCAAGGAAAGATCCGTTTTGGCTTTTGCTTCCTAAAAGGACCCAGCTTTTTGAGTAAAATCGTAGCTCAGGTGGAGCGATCAGCTCTTGCAAAGTCCATCCTCGAGTGAACCATCGGCTTTTGCTGATATCCCCACGTATTTCCTCTATGGGGCTACTACTTGGTACTCCTGAAACTTCAATATCACTCAGAAATACGTAGCATATCGCTGAGTGTTCATACCACCGGAACATGCTATTGATGGCTTCTGACAGTTCCGCGCTCGATGTTTTGTCGATGCAGCAAGTATCGATCCAAATGAAGCCATAGCCCTCAGACAGGGCTAGCTTCGCAGCACCCTGGATCTTGATGAAACCAGGTCTCATCTCCACTGGATCTGTCATCAAGGCGTTAGGATCCTCCTCTCGAGCTGCAAGGACCCGTTGCAAATCTTGGAGTGAGACTTCTTCATCGTCTTCGCCCCAGGTGTGGGACAAGATCGCATACGGCGGAATGTTGTCATCGCGTTTGCTGACCAGTTCTAAACTTGATGTATCCAAGAGTCGCATAGCTGAACAAGAGCAGCAATTCTAAATAAGTCAAATGTTCAGTGATTAGAAGGGAAATTGAGACCGAGTGGAATGGCGTGTGGCCAAAAATGGACATTAATTAACGCCGTCACCGGTGCCCGCCAAGAATCCTTGATGTATCAAAGAAACGAGAAGTTTAATTGTAGGAAGGGTAGTTACATGTCTCCCAGAATCTTGGTTTAATCGAACTGTGGCGACTAGGCTGGTGATCGGTCATAGAAGGCTTGTCAATGGGCCGATTATCACTTCACATCATGCGCCAGCTTGGCGGTGAGGGATGGCAGAGTGCCTGCCATAGAATGGCTAGCTTACCCTATAGCAGTGTTCCTACTCCTCCAGCGTGGATGGTATACAAAATATTGAAGAGCTAGATTAGAGCTGCATTTTCATGTATAAATTAATTAAATTGACTACTATTTCATGAAGTAATACGCAAGTGAAGTTGTGTGGTGAAGATGCCAGTGTGGCCATTTAGGTGGAGCTAACGGAGACTTCTAATACATGTCTGTACAGTTGTTGTACAATTCACACAAGACCAGACCTTCAGGTTGAGGATAATGAAAGATGCTTCATTCTTCTATCTATCCGGGCCCGAAGGGCCTTATTTATATGATCTAGCTAACAAGGGGGGGCCTTCGGAGGCGCCTTTATCCGGGCTCCAGACCGGATCCAGGTGGCCGGGGCACCCCGTACAACAGTTATTTCCCTTCAATATGTAGAAAAACAAGGCTCTTTATTTATCCCAAAATTCTTCATATGCTCAGTCCATCGTTTTTCATAGCTCTGCGACAGTATCACGTGAACACAGCGGCTTAACTTCCGGTTCTGCCAGCTTGAACCACCATAATCTGCCAGTGTTATATTGTTCATATTAGGATACTAATCTTCCGCACTTCTATATCGAAGGAAAACTGGGGCTCGTGGCATTGCTGGTAAGTACACCCTAAAGCTTTAAGCTTTCTTTTTCTATTATACTGGAGTTTATAAGGACAATGAGTTAGTAGGCCAGGGGGGTCTTATTGTAAACGATAAAAGAGGGGTCCGAGCCGGAATAACTGTCACTTATACAGGTATAGAAAATATTAGTTTAATAGGGAAACTTTGTATTGATTGAATATCTTTAAAGCTTCTTACTAATATCTCTAATTTCCCTGTAAATTGAACCCTATTTCAATTTGGCCGTCCAAAAGAAGACATTAAAAAAAATTTGGGGTAATATGACAAGCGAGGTGGGGATCGCAGGATTTCAGGATTGGAGGATCAAAAGCAATCCTGATCGCCAAGTTTTCTAACATTCGAGTCCTTCATTGGCAATCCCTACATACCCGAAGTTTTGACGGAACGTTGGTGGCCGCAATTTCCGAGGCACTACGGAATACATACGTGAGAGAGAAGGCTGCATCTTGACGACCGGGTCTCCATCCTCGTGGATCCAGGATTGAGCCGACTCCGCTGTGCCACTTCAACGCGCGTTTACTACGGTAGTTACTCCGATTCGATGTTTGCGCCCACGTTGTTCTTCCCTCACCATTTTCTCCTATCCGACCCTGAGCCAAATCACTCTTTCGGATTCTGCTATTTCTGCTATTTAAAAGCCTTACTATATATAAGATTACATCTCCTCATCTACGTCATCAAGCACCAATCCCTTTCAATGCACCTTCGGTCAGTTTCAAGATATATGCCGTGAGAGGCCCTTTTGCTTTCTCTACAGCGTTAACATTGCCTAGACTGCGCTTGTTGACTGGTCCGACTAGGTGGCATCCTTGGCAGGATCGTTGGCGACCTAATTACACCAATGACGTAACGTTCTTTTTCCCCTTCCTTTACCCTGCCAGCTAGAACTGTTGAGAAGCCCTAAAGCTTCCCCACTTATACACCCCGAATGAGCCATGACGGGCGGTGCAGCAGTCGGAGTAAAGCCAATACAGGTAATTAGTGAAACCCACCATACCATAGCTATTCGAGAGAAATAGCCCCACGAAAGCTCCAATTTAGGCATGTAGTAGTTGAAGTTCAGCCATCCGCCTATGCCATCCGCCTATGCCATCCGCCTATCTAGTCAGCTCGGACAAGCCGGATATCTAAGTAGTCTTAGTGGAAACTTGAATGTTCTCCAGAATTGTGCTGGAGAACTTTTCCAGAGGAAATACCGTAAATCAAAAGTAGGGCCGTCATATTGTGGTGACGTGATTAAATCCAATTAGCCAGTTTTTGGAAGAGTTGATTTGTCGCCAAGATTATGATCCTTGAGTGGGGTCGTGAAGGTCAGGCGGATGGAGCAGTGGTTTTTGCCTCAATGTCAGTTGATGCCGATATACCGGAATGATTGGAGAATGGGCGGATTGCGTACTGGTTGTCTGTCCAGGGAATGTTCTTGCCTTGATAAAGCACCGTAGCTGCGATAACATTCAAAATCGGTTGCCAATCAACATTGGCACCGATGTTGTTGTCGCTAACGTGGTTCACAAGTGAGTGGGCCACTTAGATTTTACACCTTAAATTGTAATTTTTTAAAAGTTTATTAAAAATTCAAATTTTACTAAAATAATGTATAATTTTGAAATTAAATTTATTAAATATATAATAGTAAGTATAAATTTTCTTAAATTATTAGAAAGTTTTCTAATAAAGTTATTTAGAAAACTCTTATTCGCACTATTTTTTTTCTTATTTTTATTTTTAAAAAATTAAATAAATTTTTTAGTTATATATCTAAAATTAATTTCTTAAAAATATTACAGCTATATAGCCTATTTTAGGAAATTTAAAATTTATACTTTTAGCTGTACAGTATAAGTGGCCCACTCACTTGTCTGGCCCACTTACTTGTGAACCACGTTATACACTGTATGGTATGTAATCAGCAGTGACTTTGATACCGAAACCGACTTGCGTCGTGAACAGTCGCGCAGCAAACGGCGCTGTAATGTCAGTCAACAGCACAGATAGCAATGTCGTCGCAGCAACAGTCGTGTAGGATTTTTGAAATGCTGGCCACTAGCGGAAAACCATAGGAGTGACGCGATAATCTAGCAAGACCGACTTGTTTGCTTCGGCGCCTCCTGTATTGCGCAGTTCAACATAAGGTTGACGTTCTGCAATAGCGCAGGCTATCCAGGTATATTTATATAGCTAGCTTTTAGTTTTCCTTTCTTCCTTATTAATGGATTAATTTAGGCAAGTTACAGTGTTAATAATGACTCTTATTTAGATTGTGACTTGTCTCACAATTAGAGACTGCTATCCTATAATAGCATCTAACCCTTTTAAGCCTCAACATTTCGACCCCGCTCCGGCTCATCCTCGGACACGTGTCATGATGTGCAAAATCAGTATTGATTTCCACAGCTTAGACTGCCGTCCAGAGTCCTCTTCTCCATTTACTGTGCCGGCGCGCATGAATAACTAGGTGCTGTCTAGCTCCAACATTATTACCAGGTTCGAGCCGCCCATTTTAATCCCCTCCTCATCGCCGGCTTTGTTGCTATAACCTGCGGGCCCCCTTCGGCTACGATTTTGAACATCGAATGTTTTCAAAGACACGCCATCGTGAGTCGATCAACGTTGTACAACAAAACACTCTCCCTAGGACGGAATAACTAGACACCGTCGTCGCAATGCAAGGCGTTAGAATGTCACGAAGGGACAAGATTAGGAGGTTCTTCCGTGGTCGATCTGTTTCCCCGTCCGTGACCTCCCAATCGTCAGCTATCATTAGTGCGGATAGCAGTATTATCCACGAGATCTCCAAAAGCGGTGGATCGGGCCTGTCTTTGGCGCGCGTAGTTACCAATCAACCGACCGCCTCCCTAGTCGCTACCGTGGGTGTTGAAGAAGCTAGATCATTGTCAGAATCACTAGTACCAGAGCTTGGGAAGAAGTTCCTAGCAGACCATTGGAAATATGCAAGAGAGTTGTTAGACGACGAAGAAAAAGAGCTGCTCCAGCTTTCCAGCGATGGCTCCGAAGAGCGAGAAATCGTGGCAGATCTGCAAAAGTTGGTAGATGCAAAACAGAGGGAGGTAACGCAGAAGGCTTGGAAGATAGACTTTGGCGGCCGGAGGATAGCCCTGAGGGATATTGCTGCAAAGATGGCAGCATGGATCAAATCGATCCAGAGCATCGGTGAGACTCTCGTCTCAATTGACCCAGTTCATGCTGCATTGCCGTGGGCAGCAGTAAAGCTACTGATACAGGTGTGTACGACTACTGAAAAGAACCTATATCTCGAAGATCCCATAAACTCACGATGTGTATAGGTTGTCACGGCAGACCAAACGCAGATGGGATTGATAATGATCGGTTTGGAGCAGGTTGCTTACATCATTACGCGATGCAAAGTGTATGAGCGCCTTTACCTATATAACATGGAGCCTCAAGGTATTAGTCATGCAGACGTTATGAAGGAGCTGAGCCAGTTGACAGTGCGACTTTATGCCAAACTTCTCTCATTCCTGGCATACTACGTTCGATTGATAGACAAGAATGCACTCGTCAAAGCTTTGCACTCATTTCTGAACCCTAGTAAGGTCTCTGATATGTTGTCCGATATCAGTAATCTCGAAAAGAGGGTTTCTACGGCTGCAAATCTCTGCGAGAAGAACACGGCTCAGTTGGCAATTCACCAAAATAACGAGAATTTCCGGAAGGCTCGGGAACAGCTACAGCAACTCATGTCGCAATTGGACTCGGAAATGGTTCTATTCTGGAAAATGCTCAACGAGGATGAAAGAGTCAAGATCTTCCAGTGGCTGTCAGACATTCCGTATGAGAGCGACCATTACACAGCAAAGAGTGGGAGAGTTGAAGGAACTGGGACTTGGCTAACGCAGCATGGGACGTATGAAACTTGGCGCGATGCAAAAGGCTCTACAGTGCTATGGCTGAATGGCATACGTGAGTTTCTATAGCCTAGCTATCTTGAGAAGGATTGACTGACAAGATATCAAAAAGCCGGCGCTGGTAAAACAAAACTATCGTCAAAAGTGGTGGACAACCTCTTACAAGTCGCTGAGGAACAGGACGCCGAAGCTCTGGGACTTGCGTACTTTTACTGCGACCGTAACCGAGCCGACCACCGAGACCCGGTGGCAATTCTTCGAAGTCTGGTTCGGCAGCTTTGCGCGCCACGAGATGTCTCGTGTGTTGATGCTTGCGTCGAGATCAAGTACATGGAAAGGAAGCGAAAAGGGTTCGCAAGGGATAGGCTGGTCAGCGAGGAATGCCACGAGATACTTCTCCAACTCGTCACAGCTTACAGGGAAACCTACTTGGTGCTAGACGGGCTCGATGAATGCGATCAGGATACACGTCACGTCTTGATGAACATCCTTGATAATTTAATAGCCAAGTCAGGGTGCGCCGTCAAAGTTTATGTGGCCAGTAGGACAGACCAGGATCTCCGAAACCGATACCAAGGAGGAATGCACTTAGAAGTGACAGCAAATGACAACCAAGTCGATATCGAAAAGTTTGTCACTGAAAAGATGAAACAGAGCGAGTTTTGTTGCACCAAGATGTTACTCAAGGTTCGTGAGGAAGTATTGAAAACTTTCCACGACAAGAGCCAAGGGATGTCAGTGCTTGCCCATACCAAAGACGAAAGTGAAAGGAGACCAACTGGCTGACTACAATTTCAGGTTCCAATGGGCTGTTCTTCACATTGCAGAGCTTCTGGCGTTGAAACGCAACAAGGATATCCTCAAATATCTGCATCAGCTACCTAGAGGGCTGGAAGCGGCATACGAAAACATACTCCAACGTATTTCGAACCAGAACAGCAGCCAACGTGACATAGCCTTTGCAGCGTTCAAAATCGTCATGGTGTCTCAGAGACCACTTTCTCCTTACGAGTTGATCGTAGCCGTGGTACAAGATCCGGGAACAAACTTCTATATTGACGAGGATGTTGACGTGGAATATCTGCTCGAAGCCTGTCACAATCTACTGGTCGTTACAGATGGATCTCTCGAAAAGCCTGTGGACTCTGAGTATAAGACCGTGCGCGCCGGCCATAGCGAATTGGGAGGCTACCAGTACCGGGATATCGATGATGGTGATGACGAGCGCGCTATGCGACCATTTAAACTAGCTCGATCCGGCACAGCCCTGATCGGTGCCTCTTCGATTTGTCGCTTTTCCCACTTATCCGTACAAGAATATCTCGAGAGTAAGCATTGGAGCACTCGCCAAGCGGAGGTGTTCATGGCAGGGATTTGCTTGAGAACTGTCTCTTCCCTTCGCATTTCAGAGAAGCACGGCGATTGGAACATGCATAAGGAAGGGATTGATTCAGTAGATGGGAGCAACCCCGGTGACCAAACTATACTATTCGTGGGCGAGATGGAGAGGTTAACGAAATTCCAAGTCATTTGGAAGGCCGAGACGGATGACGAAGAGGTGGAAGCATCGAAAGAGAAAACAGATACCGAGGACAACAGCCATCGAACGGCGTCGAGGGATGAGGGTTTCGAAGCACCGCCTTTCCAATGCTTTTGCGAATTGGTCCATGTCCATACCCACAACGACGATAAACCATGCGCCAGCATCATTTTCAACCCGTATATAGAAGAATACCGAAACACAGGGGTGGAGGGATGGGCTGCTTATGCCGCTCAGAAATTTGCCTCGCACGCGCGGTCCGTAACCTCTACGAAGGAGCCGGGCTCTGCCGATACTCTGAAATTGCTGATCGAATTCGTGGGCACACCGAGCCAGTCCAGCAATGCTTATCGGGCATGGACGGTTTTCAATCAAAACAACTACGATGCGACGACAAAGTGGTCGGACACATCTCGGGATAACAACAATGGGTTTTACTCCCGAGCCTTATTACGTCCAGCGTCCGACCCAGCATTGGGCTGTGCAATGCTAGGTCTGGGAAAAATACTAGAGGCCTGGCTGAAGGAGGGGGAGGTGAGCCCCAATCTCACAAACAACAGAGGAGACAGCCTCCTTGTCCTCGCGATAGAGGGCGAGCATTACGAGGTTTGCGAATTATTGCTTGAACACGGGGCAAACCCAAACGTGGGCGGTTGCAGACAGATGAGCCCTCTTGAAGTCGCTACGAGAAAAAGGAATGAGAAAATCGTGGCTGCGCTGCTGAAGTCAGGAGCTTGGCCCAACTTCCGATCTTCAAGCTCAGAGGATTATCCATTGGTCAAAGCCGTCAAACTGGGCGATGTAGGAATTACACGGCAACTGCTCGAGCACGGCGCTGACTCTTCAGTATCACTTCACCGGGTGATATATGACACGCCTCTCATCCTCGCTATCACTCGATCCCACGTTGACCTGGTGGCCCTCCTGCTCCAGTACGCCGCTAAATTCTCCTCCTGGAAGTATCATGGCATCATTTACGTCGCCCTCAAAAATTCGGCGCAAATTATCCATGAGTCGGCAGCCATGATAGCTCGACTCCTCATGCCACATGCTACGAAGCTGAAAACACCGTCGATGCTTCACTTGGCCGTAAAGAAAGGGAACTGGGACTTCGCCAATGCGTTGGTTGAACTGGGATTGGACGTCAATATGCCGAGCGAGAATTTCGACACACCACTACTATCCGTTGTCCGTGAAGACTTCAGAGAGATGCCACGAAGGGTGAAACAGCTGATTGACTGGGGCGCCGATGTCAACGCCAAGGACGTCTTTGGATGCACGGCGCTTTACGTCTGCGTCGGGCACTCCATAAACAACAAATCAGAAAGCAGAAACGAGGGTATAATCGATCACAGCGAAGCTTCGCCGCCTCAGTCGAACTCCCTTGAAGAGGTTATAACCCTGCTTTTGGCTTACGGTGCAAACCCCAATGCCGTGGACAAAAAAGGCACACCGCTTCTCGTAGCCGCCTGCTTGAATACGTCTATGCCACTGATTACTATCAAAAAGCTCATGGATATGGGAGCCGACCTGAATCTTGCCGCAGGAGCCGAATACGACTTTATGACCCCATTGGATGCCGCCGGAATACGCATCGCAATCGAGGCAGCCCGGTATGAAAAGAGCGGCGATACGGCTGGTGACGGTGAAGAAAATGAAGGCCAAGACAATGATGGAAAGCGAGAAGTCACTGCAATGAGAATTATCGTGATCGACCAAAGCGAAGATAGCGGGCGGGATCACGACGCCCTCACATCTAGCAACAAGGCCGATGTGCATTTGGAGCTTCTAGAAATGCTTTGCCGGGCCGGTGCCAAATACCACGATGAGATCATGACCACTAACCAGAGGACAGCCTGGAGAAAAGAGATGTTGATTAAGCATAATCTCATGATATAGATGTATGCTAAGAAATTGAAATCGTTTTTAGGGTTAGGATTTGGTTTGGTATATTAATATTAAGCTAAAGGCTATTTACCTATTCTTTTTAACTTATAAAATATTTTTACTAGTTTTGTTACGGTTCAGATGAGAGATATGATAATGATGTATTCAACTAGAAAGGGGCTGCAAGCAGCTCCTTTATAGGGGGTTCCGGCTGGCTAGGTGCAACAGGGCAGCTAGCGCCACAGCCAGCCACAGCCCTTGTTAGGTACCTGAAGGTCAGGAACCGTAACAAGTGCCCCTATATAGATAGGAAGAAGCTATTGTCCCCAATAGCCCTCCTAAGCTTCCTAGTATAAATAGAAAATGCTGTCCGTCCCGGAAAGCCCCTTTTATCCTTCCAAGCTTCCAATTTATCCCTTCCAAGGCAGCCCACAGCAGAGATTGCGGCGGCAGCTTCCGACAACAGCTTCCGGCAGCAATGGTCGCCGCAATTGAAGAAGAAGGAAAGATTTTACGGGAGGTCAGGTCTGCGTGTAGTCATCGCAGCAGCCTTGGCTCTAGTGAGTACCCCATCTCATCACCATATTGTCTTGGGAGCTGAACCACTCGGCAATACCATGGTTGTCCTTGGAATGAATGCAAAGGCAGCGCAATTCACGCTGAGAACACGTGGACACATGAAAGAACGGAGGTGAATTGGCTCAGATCTCTGTTATCTGAGCGGCTTCCCTCTGCAAGAATTCAGGCGTTCCAGGATAAGGGATGGGGGCATGACAGATGAATCGGTTTGTTGAGGTCTCCATAATGCTACTTGAGAGCTTAGAGAACATCAGCTTAATGTGCCAGCGAAGACTAGGGTAGAGGATCGGTTGGAAAGGCGGATCTGGCTTTGATGGAAGATAAGGCAGGGCAAGTATTGCAAGTGATTGGGTCTAAAGGGGTAATAGATTGCCGAGGGATATTTATTTATATGAGGAAGAGAGGGTGGTAGCAGATTGGGTTCTGTATGTTCACTTTGGCGTTTGACTTTATCTTTGTATATAGCGGGTGTATGAAGTGGATTAGATTCAGCTACTAATATTTATGCTAAAAAGGTGTAAATGTGGAAATTCAATCCAGCCCAGTCTGCATCTATTAATATATTACTGCATTCCCTCCTGATTCTAGTGGCTATCTTTCTTATAGCCAACTTACCAAGTCTTGGCAACTCCAACAGGTCAAATGATGTTAGCAGAGGGATATAAGAATATAACTACAACTTGGGCTGAGGGATTTTTCCCCACTTCAATACACACACACCACTGAACACATATGACCAGAATCTGGGTTCATAACAGAATCTGGGTTTATAACAGTTTTAGATCCTTAGATCCTGAGATCCTGGGGTCTAGTCCCCCCGTCCCACTAGATGATCCAAGCGTCCCAACAATCCATCCAATTTGTTGAAAGTCACGTGATGGAACTCACGAGAGCTTCAAGCCCTGGTGCCCTCGTTTGACTGAGCAAGTAGGCCAAGGGCCCACGGGAATAACAACACTGTAATTAGCTGTGTGCGCACTACTCTATACTGTAGTAACTTAGTCAATGCAACTCTTTGAGCAAGACCTGTAGCACCTCCGCCAATAGGTTATGAGCCCGGCCTTTTGCAAAAGGCAATTGTAAGCTCACTGAGACCCTCGAGATCACAGCAACACACCAACCGCAACTAAGGGCACACCTCTTAACGACCCTACAATCCGTAATGAACATCGGCAACTAGGCCCCACGAGATCATAATGCATGAATATGTAGATAAGGGCATCCCAACTGAGGAGACAAGCCCGCCCCCAAGATCCATAGCTACATAAGTCCACGACGACAAACCCCCGAAAGCAGAGGTTGGCGAAGATGATAAAGCTATCGCCAACCTATCTGACTCTTAATTATAAAGGGCCTTAGAGATAGGCATAGCTACCATAAGGACTATAGCTTAATATAAGCTATATAATGGAAAGCCTTTAATACTATTATAATAACTAAAGTCATTTACACCGGCTGGCATGCCCCTAAGGTAGCCCAACTATTACATTAACTATACCCGCCAGATTAATACCCCAGTCCCGAGATCAGCTCCATCTGTAAATATAGAACCTAAGCTAAGAGAGACTTTGGGCTATCTAAGGTAACGAGATGTTATAATAACATCCCTCTTTAAGGCCTTAGGCTAGCAAGATATCGAGGACCTGACGGCTAAGGAGATTAAGGAAGCTTGCGATCTTAACTCCCTTAGGCTACGAATATCAGAGATCGTAAAGTTAAATGGATTGGGCAGATAGCAAATTTGAAAGCAATCCCTTAATGATGCCCTAGCGGCAGCTGGAGCCTTTAAGGGCATTCAGCTCTTAAGAAAAGGCAAGGGAAGGCTACTTACAAAGATTACAACCAACGTCACAGGAAACACTTTTAAAGCAATCACTAATCTCAACTAAGGCTTAATAGCTTATGCAACCTTAGTCTAACGATATAAGGCATTAACTAGCTTTACTAAAAATGCTATTTGGATAAGGCTAAATGCCCTATAACTTAAAGACCTTAAGAGCGTGCTCATATATATTAATAAGTTCCAAACCCTAATTAGGCAATATTATAATATAGGTGGTAATACCTTTATAAGAGTTAAGTTTAATATCTTTATAACTAACTTAGGCATAATAGCTAAAGATTAGGCTAATTATACATTTACTAAACTATACAATAGAGAGCTTTAATACCTAACCCTTATAAAGGTTTAGGAGGACCTTTATATATACTTAAAGAGGTATATATATAGGTTCAAAATTACTAACGGAGGTAGCAAAGGGAAGAATAATAATATGCTAATTATATAGTCTAATAGACTAAAGGACCTATTAAGGATTAAATGCTATAATTGCAATAAGATAGACTATATATTAAGAGACTATTATAGCAAGAGGAAGAAGAGCTAGCTTAATAGTAAGGCTAATAATACTAAAGGCCCCTTATAATCTTATATAATTGCATCTAAGGAAAAGAATAACCCTAACCCTAAGCTTAAGCTTATATTAGTAAGTAATAGCTTTATCTTATAAACCTATACTATAAAGGCTATAATCCCTAATAAAAAAGATTATTAATTATAAGACTTAGGAAATAATTTATATATTATAAATAATATTAAATAGTTTTATAATAGTAATTAAGTTAAGCTTAAGAATTTAATAACTATTATAATAAGTACTAAACCTATTTATTTAATAGCAATTGAAATAGCGCTTATAATACTATATAGAAAAGGCAAAGAGATAATTAT
>CAKNEU010000414.1:0-14422 GCA_930272665.1 Mariannaea elegans | reverse complement strand
GGTCAGTTTCGCCCCGTCTATGTTGGGTCCGGCTTTGACGTTCGCCTTCGCAGGCAGGGCCCTGAATGTCACCAAGATTTTCACGTCCATCTCTCTTCTCGTGCTGCTTACGGAGCCCTTGTCTCAAGTCTTCCAGTTTGTTCCTTCTCTCTTAGCTGGTGTCACCTGCTTCAAACGCATTCAGACATTCCTGGAGAAGGATCTCCGGGAAGATTTTCGTGCATCAAGCCTCGCGGACATGCCAGAGAAGATACATGGCGAGAGCGCTGGGGAAGAGAGTACTAGGGGAAAGCCCACCCCCGTTATTACGGTAGTGGGCGGCAGTTTTGGCTGGGAGGAAGGCAGGATGATTCTGAAGAACCTTGACCTCAGTATCCTCACCTCCGGTCTGACCATTGTCGTTGGACCTGTCGCATCCGGCAAATCGACCCTCTGCAATGTTTTGCTCGGAGAGACGCCAGCCTTCGACGGCAGGGTCACCCTGACCCATGCTTCTCGCAAAGTTGGTTACTGCAATCAGGTACCATTTCTATCCAATGCAACCATTCGGGAAAACATTATCGGATATTCTCCGTTCAACTCGGCGAGGTACAACGATGTGGTTGAGGCGACCATGCTTCTGCCGGACTTTGCCGTTCTCCCACAAGGCGACCGCACCAAGGTTGGAAGCAACGGCATCACGCTGAGCGGTGGGCAGAAGCAGAGGGTCTCCATGGCTCGAGCACTATATCTGCAATCGGATCTCCTGGTCTTTGACGATATTCTCAGTGGCCTGGATGCGGATACAGAGGAACATGTCTTCCAGAGGGTTTTCGGACCAGATGGTATTATCCGGCGCCAGAACGCAACTGCCATTCTCTGTACCCATGCTATCCGACATCTACCCTCTGCCGACCACATCATCGCTTTGGGTCCGGACGGCTCTCTTATTGAGCAAGGCACCTTCGAGGAACTCATCGCCAACGAGAAGTACGTGCACAGCCTCGGGGTCAAGGTCTCTCACCCACCTAGCGGATCCGTGACGCCAATTTCACCGGCCCATCCCATCTCCCCGACTGCTGAAGCAGAAGAGCCGTCCTCATTCCGAACACAATCCGCGGCGTCTGAAAAGTCTAGCCATGTTGAAGATTCGAACCGGCAGGTCGGCGACTCAACCGTCTACAAACACTACGCCAAGGCCATAGGATGGCCCATCCTCTCCTCATTCATGTTTTCCGCCATAGCCTTCGGTTTCTTTATCAACTTTCCTCAGATCTGGCTCAGCTATTGGTCCGCGGACACTGTGTCTCCACATAGAAAGCATTCTGAGGCCTATTGGGTTGGTTTATATATGCTGCTGCAGATTCTCTGTCTGATAAGTCTTATCGTGTGCTGTATCTTTGGCTTCTTCTTCGTCGTTGCGCAGTCCGGCTCCGTCCTGCACCGAGAAGCCCTGCACACAGTTATGGCCGCCCCGCTGCGCTTCTTTACCAAGACCGATGCGGGGGTTGTGACGAACCTGTTTTCACAGGACATGACGCTTATCGACTCCGAGCTGCCGCAGGCTTTGCTCAATATCACCGTGCAGATTTTCTCCATCGTGGGCATGGCTGCCATTGTGGCAACTTCCTCGCCATACATTGCTATTTCTTATCCGTTCCTGCTAGCTGTGTTGTGGATGATACAGAGGTACTACCTACGGACGTCCCGGCAGCTCAGATTGCTCGATCTCGAGGCCAAGAGTCCGCTCTAGTAAGCATATGAAAACATTCTCACCCAGTGGTTCTCCAGTAAATAAGCAGCAGGGCTGACCAATTTTGTACAGCACGCACTTCACAGATACTCTCAACGGCGTTGCCACCCTCCGGGCCTTCGACTGGGTGGAAGACAGCATCTATCTCAACAGCAAGCTCCTAGATAACTCACAGCGCCCTGCGTACCTCCTAGCCATGATCCAGCGCTGTCTAACCTTTGTCCTCAACATGATAGTCTCGGTCTTGGCTACACTAGTAGTAGTACTAGCAACACAGCTCAAGTCGATCACCGGCACTGGATTCACTGGTGCCTCGATGGTTGCGCTAATGGAATTTGGCACTAACCTCGCGCATGCCATCCAAATGTATACGCTGCTCGAGACCTCGATAGGCGCCGTCAGCCGGTTGAAGTCATTCAGCGAGATGGTCACCCCTGAGACCCTTCCTGGGGAGGATATGGTGCCCCCCATATCGTGGCCATCCAGCGGTGCGATCGAGATCAAGCGGGTCTCCGCTTCTTACACGTAAGTGACATCGATTACCTGACGATTCTGTGTTTCTGAAATTTTGGTGGGGATTTTCCATGACGAGAAACTAATACATCCCTCGAAGCGCCCCAGAAGAGCAGGCCAAGGCAAAGGAGGACTCAGGCGAGGTTGCTCTTGTCCTAAAGAACCTCGAGCTTACGATTGACCCAGGCGAAAAGGTTGCCATCTGTGGCCGTAGCGGTAGGTAAGTTATCAGCACCAAACCTTCTTCTTCAGTCGGCGATATGCTTTCCATAGGTACTAACGGGCTGCCGCTCCATCTCAGTGGCAAATCGTCCACCATCCTTCTTTTACTCCGCCTCCTCGACCCCCTCCCAGACTGCGCCGAGAACATTATCATCGATGGCGTTCCTCTCCACAGCGTGGACCGGTCAACCCTGCGGCAGCGTATCATCGCCGTGTCGCAAGATGCTGTCTTCCTCCCGGACGGCACTTCTATCAGGAAAAACCTAGACCCCTTCGAGGGCTCAACTGATTACGAGTGCCGCACAGCGCTAGAGACAGTCGATCTGTGGCATTTTGCCGAGAATCATGGCGGTCTCTCGGCTGGCATGTCGGCCGACACGCTCTCGCAGGGCCAGAAGCAGCTCTTCAGCTTGGCGCGTGCGGTCCTGCGGCGGCGAATCCGGAGCCGACAATCCGCTGCCAATGCGGTTGGTGTTCCCTTGCTCGTTCACGAGAAGAAGGGTGAGGAGACAAGTGCGGGAATGACCCCCACAGGCCAGGGAAATAGTGCTGCTGAGGGAGGTATACTCTTATTAGACGAGGTGAGCTCGTCGGTCGACATGGACACCGACCGCACGATGCAGGCTCTCATCAAGCGCGAGTTTGCGGGCTACACGATCGTCATGGTCTCGCACCGCCTAGACATGGTCATAGACTTTGATAGGGTTCTCATCATGGACGACGGGAGGGTCATCGAGTCAGGCAGTCCGCGGGAGTTGGTTGAGCAGGAGGGCAGCAGGTTCAGTGAAGTGTGGGCTGTCGGCAGACATCAGGCCTGAGGACAGAGCCTTCTCTCCACTCACACAGCACGAGTGCTTCCGTGACTGGATTCCCGTCAGTCTTCTATAAACTGTATGGCTAGAGTTTGTAGATTTCAGACTCAGGATGATACAGAAACAGGCACCTTAGCCTGTTGATCTCCGTATCTGCCTTGGTACCTTAGGCACAAGGCCCTCGTCTCCCTCAAAGAAGAAAAATAATAATCTTTTTACTTTATCTTATTTCATCTTACTGTATTGCATCAAATTGGTAGCAGTTGCCTCCTTTCTACAAGAGCACCGGCAGAAAGTTATTTGAAATTCATTTCAAATAGCCCCACCGCAGATTGGCATGACACGCCAACCAAGGCCCTTATTCCAAGGACCTAACCACCGCCCATTGCATCAGCTCGGCCGGATCAAACGTACACGAAGCCTTTGCATTTCCACGACGACGATGTCACGAAATGGCTCGCTCTAGGCCACCGTTACCAAACCAGGGGACGCCCCCAAATCCTCAACCTCACACTCTGGAAGACATTTCCGATGGTGGCTATACCGTGACCCCTCCCGGGGATTCTGAAAGGCACTCACGATGGTCCTTGCAAGAGCCACTTCCACAAGGCATTTAGAATGACCGGAATGTCTGGAAAACAGCTGTTTGGGGCTGTCGCTTCAAGAAACTCATCGATGAGCGTCCCACTGAGGAAGTCCTCACAGCGACAACAATCTGGGACCTCAAAGTCAGTTTCAGCATCCTCAAGTACCTCCAACGCAATCCCCAAGATATCAAAACAGCAGAGTTGCTGGTGTTTCCCCGCGCAAGGATATCCGTCAGATATCAGAAGAAACATGTGGTGTATTCATGCCCAAATATCATTAAAGTTATGTGTTAGGTTTTCAACTCTGCCACACCTGTTTCGGACGCCAACTGAAGGGATTCTCGGAACACAAATTCGTCAGAGAAACCCACATCGCCATCACAGCCTAACTTGCTGTATACAATCCTTCCATCTCTCTAGTAGCCGCCTCATAGTCCTAAGTTGAATGGAACATCGTTTTTTGGCCCGATCATCGGTCGCAACAACATACTGGATTTGGTACGTTGGATAGAACTGTCATTTTTCAGTTCCCACCTAGCAAGTCTTGACAACCCTTCCAACCTTAATTTACCCAAACTGTGGGGAGGAGATAATGTTTCTTTAGTGAGAAAAGGTGAAGGAGACTAGACCATTAATATTGCACAAGTTTGGCCTTACGAACTTCCTAGAGGGCGAAGTTGTGGTGTGGTGGTGACTGGTATACTTTAGTAGGCTTACCCTATAGGGATGATTGCCTCGATTTTGATTAGTTCATCGGTTTTACGAGAGCGCCTGTTTCTAGAAAGAGCGCTTGAACCAACCCCTGATATCAGAGGTGAGACATGCTTCTTAGTGTGCATAGAATTGACATTGTTACTCTTGCCTTTATTGTCATACGTGTATATTGTCTCTCTGATCGATTGCCCCTTGTCATTTATTCCTCCCTGCTGCATTCATATGCGACCAATTGAGCATTGTGGCTGTTTTCCTTTGCTCTCCGGCGTCACACCACGCTCCAGCCTCTTCCTGTCTTCTGTGACTGTATAGTTTCTTCTTTCGACAAAAATGGTGCATGTGTTCTGCACACTTGCATCTTCGGTGATAAACTGGAGAAGGGAGAATAGGCCTCAAAATACAGAAAGTTAGTTAGGATTAAATTGTTTTACAGAGCGGTTCAAGGAACTTGAGAGCGGCCGGTGGAGGTTAAGCGCATAACGAGGACTTGGATGTTCATAGTGGAAAATGGATAAAGAATTCCCTAACTTTAGGGAGTATATGATTCTGGTAGGTAATTGCCTCGGAGTTTTAATCTGATGTATTGGCGTCTACTCGGGCTCCCTGATTGCTATAATTAGATGCCATAATGGTAATGAGATTGCGGAGTATGTGGATTGAATTTGTAAGGAGTTGGCGTGGTGTGACTAATAACCTCATGAAGGACCATTCCAGCTGAGTCAAAAAGATCAACCATATCAATTAGATTTACTGCACCGATTGCTCCACACTATAGCATATACGAGATGCATGTATTAAGATGGCCTACTCTTCTGGAGATCGAATAAAATGATTGACCAGGATCCATATTCTGCATCTGTTCCCGAATCCCCAGAATGCAGGCACCGTATGCATCATTTCCTCTGCGATAATGTCATCTCTACATGCCAACTTTTGGGCAAAACCCTTCCAATCCAGTTGACATGAGGCCATTGGAGGAGCAAGCATTTCCTTCGTTGCCATTTTGCTGCCTTGGAACACCGTCGAGGCGTAAGACAGATTGCACTGGAAAGTAGTTAGCCACAAGCTGTAAGATCTCTAGAGACATCTCTTCTAGGGATGAGCGTGGGCTCACTTGAGGAAGGGAGAGGGAACTGTTGACGGCAGACTCGCGGCTCTCACTTTCCTCGGCCTGCTCGGCCACAGGTGGGACCTCAGTCAGCAATTGTAAAACGAGAGTGGCAATACCAGGAATGTCTATGGGGTCGTTGCAATATCACTAAAAAAGAAAACACCAGTCAGCATCAATGCGCGATGACTTGATGTAGCTCTGATCAGATAATGTCTTAACAAACCTCGTTTAACCTGGTTGGCTCCTAACCCACATTACGCCAGAACTCCCTAGCACCATAATAGTTATGTTTGAACTCAAGGCCATAATCCATATGGTCACTTACGCCATAGTAGCGCATGGCTTTGCTGGCTTTGGCAGCCTTACTCATTTCCTCGAAGTTGCGGGTATACTGGTTGCAAAGGGTCATGTAGACGCGCGCTAGACCTGGTAAAGACTATGGGGCGATTTCCATATGCCATACGATAGCACGCTATGAAATTTCCAGACAGCGCTCGTGAAGTGGAAACAGCGTGTCCCTGCCATTCACCGCAGGTGACGTCACCTGAAATTCAACATGTCCTATGTACGAAGTAGTGAGAAACTGCAATCATCCTGGAAGAACCAAGTAGCGGGCTATGAGATAAGAGAGTCCTCGATCTTTGAGTGGTTTTCGGGCCTGTGCGCGTCACAAGTGTTAATCAGTATATTAACGGCATCATGAAAACGGGCAGACTCGGGCTAATGGGTTTCAACAGACATGTTTGGAATTACATTCGAAAAGCCGACGTCGCGAATTCTTTCAAGCACTTAGTGGTGCCGATAGCCGGATACTCTGGAGCCACTGCGGATGTAATTAGTGGTGCGGCCCCCAAAACATTACGGAAGTCCCGAAAATAAGGCGACGCGACGCTCCACAATGTAAGAAAATGGGGTGTAACAGCGCAGGGGTCTTCTGTGAGCAGAGCCGGAAATATGGATCCTCCTCGGATTACAGCTTCTGGTGCAGACACAAGGATCGGCCGCAATCGCAGGCGTTGTAGGGCTTAGAGGCATCGTTTTTGTGAAAGAATTACTCACTGACCTGCTTGGTTTCATCCTGGCTGGGTTTTTAAATGTCTATCTATCATAATCTTCATCACCAAGACCACCGTTTTCGGGAGGGATGTCGAACGGACAGACACAAATGAACAATAAACAAATGGAAAGTCCCATGGTGGTGAGTGGGACGCAAATTGGTGCTCTATGCGGGATGAAGTGTGTAGGTTGTGATCAGAAGGAGGCAGAGGACGGTAAATTTAAGGGACAGCGAAACAACCAAATGTGTTACCTAGTTATGCATAATCCGTATGTGCTTCACCAACTTGAGATTGCTGATGGCTTCCGTCACAAGGGATGCACCAATAGCCACCCCCGCATGCTAGCGCCATACATAGACTAAGTCAAGGCGCAACCGTGACAGTGGCGACACTGGCAATCCCTATCATTTCCCGTGTGGTTCCAAACACCATTCTTACTCAGCTCTACAAATTCGCAAATTATATTTCTTCATTGGGCAAATGGTGACTCTCGCTTGAGGTAGGGACCAGGATTGTGTCCACCCATCACAGCACTCAAAGAGAACCCAGCTTATTCGAGCCCATGCAAGGACCCGATTTAATCGGCACTTGGATTAGTATTCATCCATTTGCTTCTGTTCAAAGTGGCGGGAGAAGGCCCGGGTTCCTTGCATGATAGCTGAGAACCTGCATGTGTTGATGTGGTATTTTGATTCTGGTCCGATCTGCATGATTAGGTATCTCCTAGTGATCCTTGCGAAGGCGCTCCACTGAGTACTTGTTGGCCCATGGATATCGCCGCAAGCTGGCGTGCGACTAATTTACTGCATATGTTATATTAAGCAAAGCCATTGCATCCGACTTGCGTTATGTTTCTTCCTCAGCCGACAATATAGTCTTCAGACTATTTTCTTGCGCATTGCTCTCCCTCTTTTATCATTATTGAATTCATTCTTTATTCCCCCCCTCGCTCGTTTCTTGTAGTCTAGTACCATGCTGCCCTTGTTATGGGTAGCGGCGGCAACGCTCCTCTCCGGAGCACAGGCTGCTGTCCCACGGATAGTCCCCCGATTAGTTTCCTCAAACGGTACAACAACAGCCGAAACGACGACTGCTTCTACACCAGTTGTTAGCTTTACCACCGAAACAACCTTTAGCACTTCTGCCGAGACAACTATTAGCACTTCTGCCGAGACAACCTTTAGCACTTCTGCCGAGACAACTGTTAGCACTTCTGCAGAAACAACTAGCACTTCCGCCGAAACGACTATCAACACTCCGGGATTTACGACTAGCACATCTCTCACTAGCTTCTCTGAGAGCACGAACACCGATGGTTCTACCCCAACCGGTTCCACCAGCCTTCCTACATACACAACTGCCAGCTCGACCCTGACGTTTGGCAGCAATGGAGGCATTACCATCTCCGGAGTTATCACCATTCCGAGTGCCAGTCTTCCGACCAGCTTCCAGTCAACTGGAACTGGTGCGTTCGTGGGGATAGGCGCAGCTGCTACCAATGCTGGTTCATCGTTCTCCAACATTGCTGCTGCTGCCTCAGCCATTGCCGCCAACCCTTCTCCATCTGCTGAGGATGTTCAGGCATTCCAAAATCAAGCCCAAGATAATTTTGAGCAACTTTCCGCTCTGGAAGCCCAAGTGAAAGATATCGATCAGGGTAGCCTTGATGATGATGACTCCCACAAAGTGACGAAGTCTCTCGCCGCCCTGGCAGCCCTACTTGCCTGGTATTCGACTGAACTCTCTGCCTTGGCTCCGGTACTTGCGACTCCGGCTTTGGCCGCGGGTGTCTTTGCTGACCTTGCTCCAGCGTTTGCTGCCGTCGCTGCTGGCGATCTTTTGGCAAACGCGCTGGATGATCTCGAGGACTTGGATGACGATGATGACGACAATAACAACTCATCCACCGCCGAGGAGTCAACATCTGCAACCTCTACCGAAACCTCGACTACCTCGTCAGCTACTTCAAGCTGCAGTGCACTTCCTTATACACTTGATCTCTACGTAGACGGTGCCGACATTGGAGATGACATGAAGCGATCTATTAATGTGTTGGAGGAGTATCAACCGCTTGAAAAGAGGGCTCCTAGCCGGTCTCCTACGTTCGGAAGTTGCGTTTCAGACAAAATACCTACCTTTCCGAACTATCCGAATGTGAAAGCCCTTGCGGCTGCCGAAGTCAAGAAGTTCGAAAACTCGCCCTCAAATAAACTATTTAACCAGTGGGTATTAAAATGGTATGACCGGAAGGTTGATTGTGATACTTTGGAGGCCAGCTGGGTAAAGCTGACCGCCGCGGAAGCCACAACAAAAGCAGGGGGTACACTAAGTTCTATTTTCAACGTTGATCATGTCTGGGAACTCAAATTCTTCACCAACTACTTCTCAAGCTTCCTTCCGGGCTTAGACAGCTCTACCAATCAGATCACATGCGACGAATTTCTTGAAATTTTCGTCCCAGATGGAAATAATTGTCCCCTGGCAACGTTGATGCAAGCATTACCCAGTTCTCAATATTACCCAGAGTTCATGGCTATGCGGATAAATCTCAACACCATCAAAGGCAGAATATTCCAGTTAGGAGGCTTGAAAAATGGCAAGTTTGTGGACAAATTAAGTGCCACCACAGCCGAAACGATTGAGGCACTGCAGGATATGGGAGTCACTGCCAGTATCCTCCGCGACGACCTCACTATTTCCCGTTTCGATACGGGCAACCAGCGAATTTACGAGGCCCTCAAGGTCATTGATGCAAGAGTCACTACCAAAGGAATCACCCTTGGGACTCCTGACTTCAAATTTGCCGACACTTTTCAGACCTTCATGGCAGACCGGCTCGGACAGGCAACCAGCGAGGCGTGGGAATTCGTGCAGACCTGGATGGCCGTGGTCGAGAGTGCCCTTGCGACATTGGATCCTGAAGATGTGGAAACGCAAAAGCTCCAGAAAAACTACAACGCTTTCAAAGCCAGCGGTTATGCCGAGGAGGACTACTACTCCTGGGGGTTTAGGACAGATCTCGCTGGGTACACCCCCGAAAAGAGAGATCTCTGGCAAAGGGATCTCTGGGAGAGAGCTGCTTCATGCCCTCTCAACCCGGTGTCCAGCTCGGTGACAACCGCCGAGAGCACCACTGATAGTCTCACATCAACAACCGACCTTACAAGTGCCACTACGACTGGCGAGACTACAGTAACTACTGATGAATCTACTACGACCAGTGACGAGAATACAACAGGACAGTCTACCACTACAACGGAGCAGACGACGACCCTTCCATCAACCACAACAACCGAGGAGACCACAACTCTTCTGTCCACTACGACGACCGAGCAGACCACAACCCCTGGGCTTTCAACCACGACGAGTGAGCAGACAACCGAACAAACAGATTCTGGCTCGACTACGACCACAACTACGACAAGTGAACAGATCTCTTCGGCGATTTCTACACCGACTACCTTCTCCACAGCCGTCGTGTCCAGTCAGAGCACGTCTGAAGAGGCCTCAGTGACGTCCATCGCGACAACTAGCGAGGCTCCTACAAGCACTCATAGCGGTCTCAATGCCCAGACTATCACTACTAATGGTATGGTGTGTGTGCTGGTCGAGGGATCGCTGGACCCAGTGTGCGAACCCCTAGAAACCCCGACACCAAACCCCGACGGTACCAATGTCGTAAGCAATCTCCATTTTCACATAGCTTATCTCTGTATGTTAAAGCACTAATCATATCTAGCATGTCAACTCTGGCTGCATTCTCATTAATGGTTCTCCACGATGTGCCTCGGATGCCGGTAGCATCGCCAGTGTTTACCAGAGCTTTTACAGTATGCTACCTCACTTTCTGCATTAACTATTTGCTAACTTGGATTTTCTACAGATGTTGCATCTGACCCTAATCAACCCTACGGCACTATATTGGTCCTTTCCGGTTTCAACTCCAGCATTGACAACTACCTCCACTCTTACGCGACCTGTGAGCTTCAGGCTCGCTGGCCCGCAAACTACGGTGACATTTACTTTGGCGCAGATGGCTGCCTCTATGACTCCGATAGCAACAAGATTTATGATCAATGTATGTATCCAGATGAATCTGGATGAAAGACGTATGGCTAACCAAAGTGCGTTTTACAGGCTGCGGCACCCCTGATCCCAACAACTCCGGTCCTGCCACTAACCCATACGTTGCGCCCGCGCCCCAAGACTCATCGCAATCTTCCGGAAATCACCATGGATCGTCCATTTGTGCCTCAATTAGCAAGGACACATGCTTAGCCGCAGCGGCCCGATACGTCGATGATATTGTCTACCACCAATATACCTCAGCGGTGTGGCCCGACTCTAGCGGCGCAGATATTGCCAACGAGATTTTCCCCGTCGTGGGCCCTGCGATTGAAGAGTTCTTTGGCATCAACTACGGATGCACTGTCATCTGGACCTGCGATAATGACGACGCGTTTGCTCAGGGCATGACGGGCAAACAAATCAAGGACTCGATGCTTAATATTTATAACCTTGATGGTGCTAAGGGTTGTGGTAGTACCTATCTTGAAAACAGCTGTCATATTACCGTCAATGGCTGTAACAATTGCCGCGACGAGGGTCGGGATGCTACTATCTGGAACCCGTATGATGTGTACGACGGGTCATATGGCGATGCCAATGATGGATTCCCTCCCGAGAGCTAAGAGGGTGTTCAGTCTCTGTAGTATCTAGAAATATTTAAACTAATATCGAACCATTACCTTTTTCAAATTGTATTACTTACATTCTTTATATGTGCGCATATAATGTTAGGTGTAAATACCAACTTACAGCCCACTCAAATCAATATAAGAGTGATCTACAAATGGGCAGCTCGCTCGGACCTCTGTATCTGCATTGGTGCTTCCGGCACCAGGTTACAGAGCGAAGGTATGAGAATTCTCGTGCGAATGAGACTAAGCCAACAAAATCAATGATTGAGAAATAAGGGAAAGTGATGCTTGATTTCCCTATCTATCTAGCTGAGCGGTCACCTATTTATTTATCTAACTAGCTGTTAGGATGCCGGAGGCCCAGGGGGCCCCCGGGCCTGAGGACAAGGGAAACGCCATAATCCGGCCATCGGGACTGCTGTGTGGCGACTGGAGCAGACAATAGGGAATATTTTTAGATAAATAGGAACAACAAAGAAGACAATGAAGAAAGTTTCCTCCGTGAATATGAATGCCGGAGCCGGCGTGTGGAGGCCAAAGCTTTACAATAGGGATAGTAGCTAGATGTTACTAGTAAAGGTTAGAAGTCCTTACCAGTATACAGGTTAATACTAGTCAGCCCCTCATAATCATGGCTAGTATTGCAGCTACGCGTCTACTTCATGACCAGTAACATTTTCCCTACTGGTATAAGTTCCGAAACATTACTAGTAACAGCAGTGTTGAGATACTAGTATTGGCTTAATTTTAACCGACCAGAAGCAGTGACCGGTAACAACCATTGTAAAAATACCGGTACGCAAGGTTTATTTAGACAGCGATATGATCATACTGGTCAGCAGATAGCGTTTGATGCAAAAAGATAAACTGAGTAGTACTAGTAAGTAGGGCTAATTTAAACGGGAGCTAGTCAATACTGGTCAGGAGTAGAGTGTGATGCGAGAGAATGGAAAGATATCATACTGGTAAGAAAGGCTAATTTAAACGGAGCTAATCTATACTGGTCAGGAGTAGAGTGCGATGCGAAAGGATGGGAAGAGGGCGCTTAGGCGGAGGCCTTTTTTTGAATTGATATTACTAGTAATAGCATAGAGCCTAGAACCACGCCAAACCGTTTATTTTAACATCGGAAGAAAGGATCGGAGAGAGTAATACTAGTAAGCAAGGCCAATTTAAGCGCGCCAACCTAGTCATACAGTAGCAGGCGCTTGACCAATTTTTTTTAAGGGGATTGGCCATGCTGGTAATAGCTAACCCGAGGCCGCTTATTTTAATATGTGTCAACCGGATGTTAAGCGCTAAGTAGCTTGATGGACTGTAGCACAGGCCAATCGGTAAGTTGTAGCAGCCGCCTTCCGGGAAGTCACCACTTATCCGCCCGTAATATCCGGGCCGAGCAAGAAGTGGCGGCCCCGGGACCCACTCTGCTGCCGGAGGATAGAAACGAGGAACTCATTGTAGATCTCTTATGAGTCCAAATATAATATCGCTCAAACCCAACCTCTTTTCACTTCCCGCGGTCTCTCTAGCTGCTAACTTCAACCATTCGTTTTCCAAAATGTATAACACTGTCGATCGAACACCTTCGGACAATATCATGTTTTCTGGTTACATTCCGATGATCTTGCAACGTGATTCCCTGCCAGAAAGCGACCTCATTGAGGCTGTACTGGATGAAAACCTCAAATGCGTTCAGCATCTTTCTGCGCGCAACGTCTTAATACCGGTGGCCGACTCTTGGGTCATATATCAAGCATATCTCAAAGGTCTTGATATGATGCATGCTCTATCCATGAACCCAGAGTGCAACCCTAATCGAGTAATTCCAAATGAAATGGGGGATCGGATCATACATTTCATTTTGCGTGCCTCTTCCGAACGATTCTCGGGGACGAAGATTGGAGCAGTCTCTTTTCTCATGGAAAATGGAGCTCATCCTGTTTGGCAGCGAGATCGACAAGGGAATGCTGCTCTGCATCTGCTTGCTGAGAGTTCTACACATAGTGATGCCGAAGACCTTGATATCATAAGGGCTTTACTGAATGAAAACGAAAAGTCTTTCATTCCTAAACCTATCCGCGATGCATGCCTTTCTGGTATTGACATTCGCAACATCCCTCAAGAGGAAGGCGAAGGCTACACACCCTTAATGACTGCCGTCATGTGCAATAATGTCGGCTGCGTTCAAATTCTTTTGGAGCATGGTGCCGGTCCTCACATTGTTGGTCCTTTTTTCCAAACACCTCTCAATTTCGCAATATCGAAGAACTTTGTCGAGGTCGCCTAGCTTCTCATGCAATGTTTAGGTCTTACTAACTATGGCCAACGTTTGATTCTTAGGGAATGGCGGACTCCCTCGGAAAGAATTTATGAGTTGTAAGATGGCTTTGGGGTAGTAAGTTGGAAGGCTGGTTTTCCCTTTGGTGTTAGGTTCACCGCTGCGCTCTAATGTGGAGATTAGTAAGATACAGATTAAATTTGTATACAATGAGATAACAATTAATTATACATCACCTCAGTTCAGTCAATACACTAATCAAGCTTGCTGCAAAATGGGCTTTACGTAATATGTTTCCAGCTAAATTGTTCTGTACATACAATTTTAGTTAATATCTCAGTAGTATTATCGTTATCTAGGGAAAATATAGTTTTAGATAGTAATCCTCCTCTTGCCCTGCAACCCAGAACTCCTCATTTGCGTGCAGTCATCATCCAGTTCCCTCTTCTTCTTGTTCTACCGAAGGATCTTTCGACTGATTTTATTTTCCCTTTCCTTCCGGGGTGCGATGTCTCTCCCTTCTTTCTTGCACGTTTGTCCCAACCGACCGAGAAGTGTCAGCTCAAGGACAACCCCGTCGTTGTAGCCGCACCGCCAAGAAGCCCTGGCACTGCGTATCTACGGTTGACTATAGAGGCCACTGTCCAAATACTCATTTTTACACTTTTTTACTATATACATCTACCCCTATGTAT
>CAKNEU010000413.1:0-12782 GCA_930272665.1 Mariannaea elegans | reverse complement strand
AAGACAAGAAGACAAGAAGACAAGAAGACAAGAAGACAAGAAGACAAGAAGACAAGAAGACAAGAAGACAAGAAGACAAGAAGACGAGAAGACAAGAAGACGAGAAGACAAGAAGACAAGAAGACGAGAAGACAAGAAGACGAGAAGACAAGAAGAAAAGAAGAAGTTAAATTTAGTAATCAACTAAAAGTAACGTGGTTCACAACCGAATGGGCCACACAACCGAGTGGGCCACCTCCCCCTACTCTCTTACCTTTATCGCTGTATTGCCATCCCACAACGTAAATAATCTATTCAATACTACTATCGTTAGGTTATGGTTGCGAGACATAACGTCCTTGACCTCTGAGGCCCTTGGATGCTCCGGTATTGACTGGCAGGCCTTGTTTACAGTTGTCCAGGCTCAACATGGCACACGCGCAAGGGAGATAGCTGCAGCTTTTCAGTGGAATCGCGATACCCTAGACGAGGCAAAGGCTGTCATCACAAAAGTCCATGAGCTCACTCACGCAATTCTTGCTCCCTACCTGGAGTACCAAGTATCCAATCTCGACAGCGCCGTCACGCCAAAATGTATCAACCGGGCGGATTTTGATCGCGGAGGTGGGCGAGGAAGAGACCCCATCCATCAGTTCCCAGACGTTCCGCCATACTAATTGTAGGGGGTTCCCTTAAATACTGATGTGTGGTGCAATTCTAGCACATTGTGCTGGAATTGGTTGATCTTTTTGGCCTTTTGCCCGAGGGGTCTATTGCACGGAGAGTCACGCCACGCTAAACGTTACAATTATTCCAGCACGACTTGGGTCTTCTGGCTGTGCGGGAGGTCGTAGGTTTGACCCCCAGGCATTATGATTGCATTAGGCTTACATTGGGCTCGTAAGGAGCGAAGTCTAGATGTGCATGCCTAGTTAGCTTAGCTGCCGGATTAGCTACACCCTTGGGGATTAATATTCGTTGTGTTAACTATAATAAATTAATATAGCATTTGTACCTTTACAGAGAGGTTGGCTCGTGAGGGGTTGGCTTGATGTGAGTTCCTTAAAGCAGAATATTACCCTGGCAGTTTGATCTCACCGGTCAGTTGATCCTTAGTCAAGGGGGCATTTTATCGCCAACTTGAGCCGGTATTTGCCATTGACGAGCATGAGAGGAGCTGTCTGTGAGCTGGTAAAGTACCTCTTGCCAATATAAAATGAAGGCGAACGGAGCTGTTTAAATCACCTGACACCCTGTAGATGATACTCGTGGAGAGCGGCTGCGAAGGAGGACATGGGTCGAAAGTATTGCATCACTTACGCTCTGGATAAATCCAATCGAGAATTACGAACTCGACTTTCCTAGATCTCCAAAAGCTTGAGAGTCCAATTCAAGAATATTAACGAATCCTGATCTTTAGGGTTTGTTCAGCAACGACATTCCTGTCAGTCTCGTTCCTACTGAGGGAGTATTGGTGATTCAATGGACAGGAGAGAATACGGCAAGAAAATGGGAAAGGGTAGGTTCTGGACATAGGAAATTGAAGCTTTAAATGGCCTGGTGAAGTTTCAGGATAAGTTGAACTAACACTTTAATAACAATCGACAATATGAACAAGGGAAAAGACGCTCATCTAACCAACTGATTTCAACAAATATCTACTTCCCAGACCTTAGATTGCGAACTTGATAATACGCCTCAATCCACATTGACACTACTTTGGGCGAAGCCAATTATCAAATTGGAGTATACCCTGTATCCCTTAGTTTGCGACTAATATCCTTGGCCTGGGCACGAGCAAGGCATTCCTTTTGCTTGTCGCCATCGAAAGAAGGAAGCTCACAGGTGATGCGAGGAGCAGTATCGGGGCGAAGGACATCTTTGGGAGGATCTGCCCTTTCAGGGACAGAAGCACTCTGGCCTTCAGCCGCTTTAGTCAAAAAGAACCCTTCCAATACTCGATTACTAGCGCCCCATTCCTTGGCTGAAGTTGACAAATAGCCTTGAAAGACAGCCCAGTCGCAATCGGAATAACCATGCCAAACGCAATTGGCACATTTTCCTTCCATGAAGCCGGACAGCGAACAGCAAGTGGAAAAGGGTTGGAGAATGTGTTCTCGACTCGAAGTGGTAGTCTGTGTATACGATCGAATGCATCTGCGACAACACATGGGGTTGGATTTGCCTGTAAAGGCAATCAAGAGGGCCTTTGTATTCTCAGGGCGCTTGCTGATGTGAGAAAAGAAGCAACCACGACGATGGGCCCATTCAGCTGGGATGTACACAGACTTGAGGCTACGACTGGCCAAAAGATCGATGCCCTTCAAGATGACTTTGTCTTTGCGGGAAACGGCTTGGAAATAGGACAAGGCGGTGTCCTTCTCTTCGTGGGTATTTGTGGACTGTTGAAAGGCTGACTCCACATACATGGGACGGCCAAGTCGATCAAGGGCAAAGTAACCGCAAATCCACTCGTTGAAAGACTCATTGACCTGAGGAGCGTTCATCAGACAGATTGCAGAAGGGAAGAAGTATGAAAGTAGACTTACAAGTTTAGCAAAAGGGTCTGAGGCCAGCTGAGCAGCAGTTGTGAAGGCCTTGCCACGACCCGACCAAGACAATAAGATCTTGCAGGAGAAGTCATCGGCGTGAGGAGTAGAAAGAGCTGCATTCCCACCATTGAGAATCTTAGCGCGAGAAATTCCAGCCAAAGCCGCTTTGAAATTATCAAAGCGGGCAGATATCTCGTCAGAGAAACAGAGAACCGCGAGTCCAGGAGGCAGTGCTGAGAGTTGGGGAGACGCAGGCGTTCTCGATGACTGAGAAGGAGAAGATGGCCCCTTGCCCTTGGATTGGCTGGATCGAGGCATCGTGACGATAAAAAAGAATTTGATTGACAAGAACTAACCACAGTTGTGGTAAAAAGAATGAAGAGGAAAGCCAAACAGCAATGTCACCAAGGAGATATTTAGTAGAAGCAATTGATGCCTGAGGACCTCATGCTTTGTTTACTTGAGGGATACCTGCGATCCACTGCTTTCTGTGAGAGAGCACATGTCACTGTGAGCATGATCGGGCAACCCTACCACCGTTACCAACAAACCCGCCTTCGGCCTGGGTTTCCTCGCCAATCTTCACCTTGCGCATTTCGCTTTCGACACTTGCTCACCTTTCTGCCTCCTACTACACCCTACTAAATCATTCAAATACCGACTTCGTTTCCTCTCTTTGTACCAATAGCATCCAGATCATTTGCTTGCCGCATCCGGTTTCAAGTTACACCATTTCCCTGCGCTTCAGCTACGCCTCTTCGGCCGATTTTACGAAGCCTCGCGTTCCTATATGAACCCTTTTCGAGACTTGCAGACACAATGTCTAACTCTCTGAAGCCTCTGGGGACACATCTTTTTGTTCAGGATTCTGAGAACATTGCCGCCTACATCGCCACTGTCCGTTGCGAAGGCAGATCGAGAATCAATGGATTCCTTGCCTACTGGGAATCTGAGCCAGCTAGGGATCTACCCGGCATTTATAGGCAGCAACCCTCCCAATTTCAGGCTAGAACTAACTGGAGTCATTGGATAGAACAGAAACCACTTCGTCTTTCTCTTTCGGAGGCAAGCGTTGCTGAATGTCTCGCTGATGTGAAGCCACGAGAAGCATTTGAGCAGAAGGACATCACCTGGAAATCTTGGAAGGATCATTGCGACAACCTTTGGGGTCTTTTCAAGTCTCTGGAGAAGAAGGATGGGGCAAACGAACATTGTCAAATGGAGCTTATAAGCTATTATCAATGAGTGCACTAGTGGAGTGTTCATTCCCTTTTGCCTCAGTTGGTAATGCGACAAACATCATCTTCATTCCTTCTTAATCACGATCTCTTACGGCGTGCTTGACGTTGTCTGCACAGGAAGATCAGCATTGAACATCCATGCAAAGAAGGTCTACACAAATACACGTTCAAATACGCGAGGCCTTCGAACGAATCATTTGTTCCCTGATGATGTTGAAATGGTCGCCTGTTTAAACCTCACATTTGGATTCGAATCGATGATCGCTTGGAAGGATGAAATGGTTGGAAAACGCTTTTTTGTTGGATTCATGCTCTTTGAACATAAGCACTGGACCTGCCTTATCTTCGATCGCGCTGAGAGTTTCCTCCTTTTCTTCGACACTATGAAACATGCGAGAGAAGTCCGCGCCAAAGCTGCTTGCCTTGCCTTTCGAGAAGTCCTCACCAAAGCCGGACTCCCTTTCACCTTTCAGTTTGTCGGAATGCCTGTAACTCCGCAGAAGGATGCTTGGAGCTGTGGGTACCTTGATGTGTTCATATTGAGTTTGACTCTGAGAGGCCTTGTTGGTCTGAATGGATACTGGCTCCAGAAGGTATTAAGCCCCAAATTCTCGAAATCGATGGTCTTAGAATCTCAGATGAACGCTACCACAAACTACAATACCAAGATTGGACTCTTGCTCCTTGGCAAACTGGTGGACAGGCCACCAGACCGGCTCTGGCCCGTGTTTATTTACTTATCAAAACTGTCATCTTGGACGAACTCGGCATCCGCGACCAAATCTTCTTGACCAAAGGCGTAGAGACTGCTGTGCACGACAATAAAGTTTCTGAATATGTTCCTGCAAATCCGAATGATTTGGTCGAATCCATGAACGTCTTCACAGACCTCGGCGGCAAGCAACATCTCACCTTTAAGACTTGAAGCGCTGAGCTTGGCTACTATTTTGAACGCGCGCTGAGGCCATTCCCAGTATTAACTCCTTTAGCTTTACGACGTGAGACCGCGCGAGGACAGCCCAAAAGCGACCAGTTTGTTCTCCTCCCTTCCTCTATCAGGAATAGATGGACAGCTGCCAAGTTTGTCATCGAACGTTCAACTCCCAAGCTGCTACCCCGAGAGCTATGGCTCCCTCTCGACATCTCCAAGGAGCAATTACGTTGCATCAAGTTGAAGGAATTCAGGGACTATGAATTCGAGCCGCCTACGCTCGCGACTTGGGAGTGTTTTCTGCGTGGTACGCTAAGCATGCTGAAGGGTGCTGAAGCCACCGAGGAGGACATCTCGCGAGCCCTCCAAGCCGCCAATCTGGATCCCACAAAAACTGCGACTGTGAGAGAAAGGGATACCCCAAGCCCTATTACCGCCAGCAAAGAAGACTACGCGACTGAACCTGAACCTGAACTGGAACCCGACCTTGACACCAATGGCAGTGTTATTGATATGGCCATCTCATTGACCCCTGGAATTGAAACCATCTTGGGGGCTACTTATTACGAAATGAGCAGGGAGCGCATTATCCGGCACATCGGCAGGGCAGATCAATTCCCTCCCAAGGACCTTGCTGCGGCTATGACCAAGGATATCGCGGAATCGATCACCTTGCAGTCGTCAGCGGGAGAGTTACTCAACGGGTTGCACACACAGATACCTACGCCTCGTATGTACCAGCTGGAATGGTTAGTCTGCATCGATGGAGTGCTTTGTACGAGATTTACAGGAATCGAAATAAGCCACCAAAGGGTGGCAAGGAAGGTCAAGGATCATCAAAGACTTTGAGCCGGGCCGAGAGATTGGCACTCAGGAACCGCAAGAAGGATGAGTGATTGGGAGGATTAGTGAGAATCTGGGATTAGTAATATTGGAATTTTGGGTTTGCAATTGAAATATTGACCCCATAAAACGGAAATGAAATTGAATTTCCCAGTTGTTGCTGAAGAAGGTTTGAAGTTTTGTTGTCTTCTTATGCGACTCTGGAACACTAAGGGTTTCCCAGTTCCAATAGCTTGGTCCAAAGGCTGTGAATCGTAGTACTGTCTACCAGCGGAGCTGGGTTAGCTCTAAAGCGCACAATTTTAGACTGTGATCTTGAAGGTCTCCATGACAGCGTTCAGGAATGCCAACTCTCACAGCTAGGAGGGCTTTCCAAGTTTTGATCTAATCCCAGTTGATGAGTCGTAAAATGCCCATGGGGAACCTGTGTGTGAGTACCCTTTCTCTACCATAGGCTTTTTAATTAACCGAAACTATTCGTTTTATGGAAACTGGCTCCCACCTGTGAGTTAGAAACAAAGGGTAATATATGTGAGTGATGTGTTTTAGGTAAGGTGATAATAATCACGTAGGTCAAAATGTAGATGTAGGAAGGGTTGTTGAATTTTTGGAGCTGAGAACCATGCTGACCTTAATGGTCAGAGGCTCCCAGGCAAACTGATTACACAATCCGCAGCCAGCACGCACGATGCATCTAACAAACTCGTCGTCAAGTTAGGTCTGATCTAACCTTCGTCAATCCTTTGGTGCTGACTACCGTGGAAGTAGTAATGAACTATTTAATGAGCCTTATAATTACTCCCGACGGTACATATTGATAATGCTGCATTTACTACGGCATCTGCCAATCTTAATGCCAAACACTGTACCCCTTTACTTCGTCTTCAACGAGCACAGAAGGTACACGTGTTGAGGATAATCTGGTTGGTACATTCGACCCAAGCCATATCGACAAGGCTTGGTATCTACCAATGGATGGCTGATGGGTGAGCGGTGTAATAAACTCCTTTCCGACCCAGGGGTTCGCCCGCTAGGTAATTCATTACTTTAAACGCACCAATACTGAGCTTCAGGAGAACTTGATAGGAGTTCTTATACCCTCAAGCTCGCAAGAGAAAATGTTTCTTTAACCCAGTGAGTCCAGCGCAAACCAATACCGCTGAGCAACCCGGCATCACACGAGACTCGAGGATCGTAGACTCTGGTTCGTGAGACAGGCGCTCATTCCGGAGAGGTAAACCAGAAATGGGCCCAGATCCCAGTGAAGAAATGTCACAATAAAAGCTGTATCCGATGGAGCCGTCGGCTCCCCGGCACCCCACCGGCTTGGCTGCCGGCTCTCCACCGGAAGCTAACCCAGCTAATAACCCTACCCTGATGAAGGATATCAACTATCCTGACTATATAAAAGATCTACCTTTTCCTTTCCAATAGCTAGAAATCAAGACATTCTATGACCTCAATCCTCCCTCTTGTTGTGATAAGAAATCTCTTAGAGAGTTAATTCTCTAGTCATATTCGGCGGAGAAGTATAAGTGAGGTGCGTTCTTGGAATATCCTGGTCATGGCCGCCAACTATGACCGTCGAGACCACCGACAGTCAAAGGCAACGCTTGAACATTCAAATAAAAGTTGAGAATATTCTACACGTCGTTTGTAATCCACGTCGCGCCTGATGCGATTTTAGCGAGGGTGACAATAATCACAAAAGGTCAAAGGTTAGATGTAGGAAGGATTTTTGATTCAAGAACTGAGGATCCTGTGACCCTAATGGTCAACAAGTTTCCCAGCAAATTGATTACCTAGTCCCAGGCCGGCACGTATCAGCGCCAGTCCAATTCTGCAGCTATGCTTGTTAATAACAACACCCTACTGCTTTGGTGGATGAAGATGAGGCGACTAAAGCCATGGTGAGCGTCAATCTAGGGTGAGCAAGAAACACAGAGTTGCGGCAATCTCACGATGCGGGGAAGATTAGTTAAATAGAGGACCAGCACTTGCACAGAGGCGCAGTCCACAGCCTCAGTTATGTGGCGTTCACCTGCTTTGCAGAGCCTTCTTTGGCTGTGCTTCAACATGCAGTAGGCAGCAGGCTTACCAGGAGGCATAAATTTAATGATCTTCAATGTCAGTCCCTCGTGCCAAGCAAGAACAAGTCTAGGGGCAGGAATATTAGGTGCTTTTTAGCCTAGCCTTCAGGTATTAATAAATTGTGTGTGTCGGCGTGGTGTAATTATCGACGAGATATACGCATCGTTCTCCATTTCCCGATATTGAAACCATAACGGAAGACTCGAAAACTGGATCCATTCACCCCAGACATCCCGTCAGACCGCCAAAGATCCCCAGAGGCACTGGCGGCCCAATGAGGTGGCCAGGCTCAGTGGGTCGCGAGGGCGATTTCCACGACAAAATCGCTGATCCCTAGCTGATGGGCATTTTGTGGTGACGTGTCCCGCGCTGTTGGCCCCCAAGGAGGGTAAAAAAAAAACTCCGCACAGACCGCACACCACAACTTGCTTGTCGCAACAACCTTTTAACACAAACCTTCCAGCTATAAGTGCCCCACAGCACGATACCGCCAAAAAAGCCACGCATCCTTATGCCCCCCCCCCCCCCCCCCCCCCGGCTCACGAGCTCACTAGGTCGACTCAAGTTGAGCACAAAGCTCGATAGCTATATCAAGCTCACCGCACCAATGATTCAGCTTTTGTTCTTTGAGTTCTACGTTCTGCAACGCGAAAAAATATATATACTGCCCGCTATCGCTTCTCCACCAAGTAGTCACGGCGCCTGGTAACAACTCGAGCTTCTTCCACGCACTCGCTCCTCCCAAACTGCGCCAGCTAATCTCGCTGCGAGGCCGTAGGGCCTAGTCTGCAGAGCCCTCTTCATCAAAGCCACCGTAGATTGATATTTCCCCCTTTAAGACGTGCCAGTGCAAAGCTCATAAGTAGCTCTCAACGACCTATGTCTGATAGTCCTTTCAAGGCGGCGGAGGCCCTCTGTTATGCATCCAACTCCTTAAATCACGCCTTCAGAGTCTCTTGTGAAGTCTACTGGCTCGCAAGGAGCGCGAGGCAGCACTTGGCATGCAATCAATGCAATCCGATCCAATCTCCCATGAGAATGTTACGGACGAGGAATCGGACTAGAAAGAATTTAAGGAGATACCTTCTAAGGACATCATGGTAGCTATATTTTGTGCTCTCTCGTACCAATCCGTCAGAGTTAAATACAGCCTAAACGAAGAATTCGAATGTCATCAGAAACCATAGGTCCAAGAAAGTACGTCAATCTCTTTGGTTGGATTGGGAACTATAAAGTTGTCATGGCTCGACCTCATCAAATGGGGCCTGTAAAGACCGCTCAATGCGCCGCCACCGTCAGTCAACAATTTCCAAACGTACGATTTGCCTGGTGATCGGCATCGGAGCCGATATTCCTACCCTCCCCAAGAGTGACATCCGTCTGGGCAATATTGCAATCAGCATCCCTCGAGACAATCCTTCTGGTGTACTTGAGTATGATTTCAGCAAGTACGAATCAAATGCAAACTTGATCCTGAAAGGGCCTCTCAATAAGCATCTTCCTTGTTGCTTAGTCGGCAGCCGACGGTTGCTTGGAAGAGGACGAAATAATGAGTAGGAATCCACTGAAAAGGATGCTGAAAGATATCACTAAGCAACTAGGGTATGCACGACCGAAAAGCGGCAATGTACTTCTGATTGGGCGTTTCTCTATGTGAACAAAGGAGATGATTGCTCCGGGTGTGAGGCATCTAGCGAAAGGAAGGTTGTACCCTGTGCCGAGCGTGATAAAAAGCCTGGACAACCTGTGGTTCATCGAGGTCTCATAATCTCAGGCGGCGGTGCTGTTAAGAATTCCGAGGACCGGGATCGTTTGCGCCGTGGCCACGATGACGCAATCTGCTTCGAAATGGAAGCAGCCGGCATCATGGACGAAATTCCTTACTTAGTAGTCGGGGGAATATGCGACTACGCCGACACCCACAAGCAAGATGGTTGGCACCACCATGCCGCGGCCGTCACTACAGCTTATAGCAAGGTTGTTCTTCTAAAAGTCTACCATCAAGATGTGGAAGAGACGCTAAGTATGAAGGAAACGATGGAGAAACGTAAATGCGAGAAGCACGATAGACCTCTAGCACGATGCCAACGATAAGTTGTAGTGAAGAACAAGGCGAATGAAATGAGCAGCGACGTTTATGACTTGAAGCAGCACGCAAATGATGTTAAAGTAGGTGTGCAATTAAGTTCGAATGGGTGACCGACGTTTGTATATAGATAGATCTCGAAATATGTTTATCTTATAGAATTTTTTTTTTTACTTACTCTTTCTTGTGCCTAAAGAAAATTTCCAGACGAAGTTTTCGATAGGCTTGCCGTAATAGATCATTGGACCCGGCACCGCGACATATTCGACCTCCGTCAAGCGGGTACCGGACTGTGGCTCCCCAAGTCTCCCCCCCAATTGAAGTCATGGTCGAGCGGAAATACTAAGACGCTCTTCTGTCCTGGAATCCTGGGCTCTGGGAAGACGATAATATCGGCGACTGTCGTTGACTACCTACTGAAGACATTCCCCAGGGAAAGATTTTCAGACCACAAAACTAGCGTCGCGTTTCTATATTGCGACTATAAACCGCGTGTCCAGCTATGAGGCTTGGAATTATTATCTTCTCTTTTGGGCCAGCAGATCACACAACTACCATCGATTCCTGATGTTGTCAAGACTCTCTACGAGTATGCCAAGCGCGGCAGGCGGTTGAATTTGGAAGAACTCCAGGACACTCTCCTTGCCACCACCACATCCAATTATAGAGTCTCCATGGTTGTCGATGCTCTGGGTGATTTCAAAGATGAGGCACTCACTCAACTGATAACAAGCTTTCGGACTCTACAAAGCTCCTCCGAGACGAGACTTATGGCAACCTCTCGCGACATCGGCAGAATAACGCAGCATTTCGTGTACGACACTGCGTTGCGGATTGAAGCCGCAGTGAAGACGTTGAGCGGTACATCGACGGTGACATCGATTTCCCAAATTTGTGTCGCAAAGTCCTCTATTCGAGGATATGCAAACCGGCATCGTCGATGCCACCAGCGGAATGTAAGCAAGTCCTTAGCGAGTGACCGCAATAAAATTTTCACGCGAAACAAAGATGCTCAGTTCAAACTACAGGTTTCTCCTCACTCACTTGCGCCTAGTTTCGCTTACCAGCCAGATCACTCCAAAGGATGTCAGGCGAGCTCTCAGGCGCCTCCTGTGTGACGAAAGGGGGTTGCAAGACGCGTATGGCACCGTGGTGCAGAGAATTAAAGAGCAGCCCTGCAAAGCCTGCCAGTTGGCCGAGCGTGTGCTGTCCTAGGTCGTTCATAGGAAGAGGTTGTTTACCCCGAAGGAGTTGTAGCTATCCAAAAGGTGGAGTAGCCAGGAGCCTATACCAGCGAACGCTATCTTAACTGTTCGATCGTATTCTCAATCGCATCCCTTTCTAATTGAGAGGTTTCTATACTTTGCTAAGTTAATCGCAGCTAGACCAACGCAGATTCAAATAAGCTGGCCTGGACAACTCTGCAAAACTCCAGCTGCTGCTATGCCCATTGTTGTGTCATCTATTTTCCTGTAGTCGTGGCCTCCAGGATTGATTAGATTAGCCTGGTAATGACAGTCAAGGCAATGAAGCTTCTTGCTTGCGGCGGAGGCTGTCAGGGGTGCTACAGAGAGAGCATTATCAGGTGCTGATGATGGGTCGTCCTTCGAAGCCCTGATACGCACGGTACTTACGCTGCCACCCTTGTCTCAACACGTACACGCCTTCTTTCTCGGGTAATAGGTATAGCATGGAATAACAGGTGTCATGGGACGACTAGACTTCGATGACTCCTATAGGCTTCCTCGTGGGAACTTACCCTCTCGGCTTGAGTAGTCCTGGGACTAAAATTCTTTCAGTACCTGGTAGCCGGAAGTTATGTCCCTATCTCTCTCTTTGTGTGTACATCAAGAAAGCAGTAGGTGTAGACGATTTCGCAAGCGGAGTTACCCACGAACCTGAGACTGGATCAGGTAAGTTGATCAGCGGGTTATTCCTCCAGGGAAAGGAAATCGCAAGAACCCAGTTTCGTCTCACGTATTAGGTTGTTATAGTCCCGGAAGTCCCAAGTCCAGGAATCAGAAACATAGTTTTACCACTAGTTAAATTATAAGTCAACACATTTGAGGACCACAGCCTGCAACTCGATTATCCTAGACCAACCCGAGGCTGGGCTAATCGTTAGGTTAAAATTTATATTATCTGATACATTCACACAGACCCATAAGCATCCGAGCTACATCAAAATCAGTTGCCCTAGGCGAGTAAATGGTTAGAGAATACGTTACTATCGAGTCTAGGTCTTAAAATTGAGACGGGGCGTCTTCGTCAGTCTCCTGTTTCCAACTCTCTAAAGCTGCAAGTGAAGATGCCGTATGCGGGTGATCTGGGCCTAGTATTCTTTCCCGAAGAGCACTGCACTGTTGCATCAAGGTTATTGCATCACTCAGTCTCCCAGAAAGACGCCAAGTGAAGGCTAAATTTGCCATGCTACTCAGCGTATCGGGATGGTTGTCTCCAAGCAGCCTCTTTCTTGTTTCCATCACCTGCACCTGCAGATCCTCTGCTTCTTTCCATCGGCCTTGGTTCAAGTATGTTGATGCCAAATTCGCCATACTACTCAGCGTATCGGGATGGTTGTCTCCAAGCAGCCTTGAACTTGCTTCCATCACCTGCACGTCCAGATCCTCTGCTTCTTTCCATCGGCCTTGGTTCCGAAATGTTGATGCCAAATTCGCCATGCTATTCAGCGTATTGGGATGGTTGTCTCCAAGCAGCCTCTTTCTTGTTTCCATCACCTGCACCTGCAGATCCTCTGCTTCTTTCCATCGGCCTTGGTTCCAGTATGTTGATGCCAAATTCGCCATACTACTCAGCGTATCGGGATGGTTGTCTCCAAGCAGCCTTGAACTTGTTTCCATCACCTGCACCTCCAGATCCTCTGCTTCTTTCCATCGGCCTTGGTTCCGAAATGTTGATGCCAAATTCGCCATGCTATTCAGCGTATTGGGATGGTTGTCTCCAAGCAGCCTCTTTCTTGCTTCCATCACCTGCACCTGCAGATCCTCTGCTTCTTTCCATCGGCCTTGGTTCAAGTATGTTGATGCCAAATTCGCCAT
>CAKNEU010000412.1:0-14724 GCA_930272665.1 Mariannaea elegans | reverse complement strand
AGCTAAAATTATATATTAATAATAATTAAATCTTTATATAAGGCTCTTTATTAATTATATATATAATTAAAATATATTTTAAACTTTAGTTATTACTAAATAAAATATATAGCTTAGTACTTATTAATACATTCCGCATTATAATCTTTAAGGAGGAGATTAGCCATTTCTTTAATAATATTTAATTAGGGAGGAAATCCTTATGCATTTAAGTTAAGGATAAACTTTACTATAATTTCCTCTTCTAGTAGAGTTAATCTTATTAACTTGGGCTGAATATCCTATCGAGCAGGTTAACCGTTAATCCTGCATTGGAGGGTGGTGCAATTAACATTATAGACCCTTAATACCTCTTGGATAGTGGTTTTTGGGTCTTTTTTAATAGCTGTAATGGCAAGGAGAATATTAGACTCTTTTAATTGAGAAAATATAATGTATATATTAAGAAAAGTAAGTTATAAGAAAGAAGGCTAAGAATATTAGCAAGGTAGCCCACTTACTTATAAACTACATTACTATTAATTCTATTTATCCTATTAGTATAATTAGCTTTCAAATAGTTAATTAGGACTATAGCTATATATGCAAAGAGCAATTGCTAACACTTATTACAAATTATTATAATATTATTTATATCTATTAGGCCCTAGGACTGTTAAAGTTAATAATCTTTTTGTAATTTCCATAATGCTATTGATCTTATATAAATGCTATAGATATCTATAGGGCTTAATAATAGCTGTAAATCTAACGGCTAGGCAGTTGGATGTATTGCTTAAATGGTTGAACTCTACTAGACTTATATCTTAAGAATTACTGGCTCTGGCAGGTCTTAAGGTATGAATATATAAGTAGATTGTTCATTCTAACTTTCTACCTGATGAATGTAACTTATTATAGAGGGAATTTAATTATGTAATTTCTGCATGTAACACTAATAGTTAAAGCCTAGCCTCTATTATCCTTTAGCTACTTTTTAAAAATTAAAAATAAGCAATTAATATATTTAGAAATTATCTACTATATATACTACTTTAAGGGGCTAGGAGGAGCCCCTTTGCAGTTATAGGAATATGTAACAGTTTGCAGTCCTAATTTCTCAATTATTAATTTCCCATTTGTAAAATTATAACCGCAAGTCAAGGCCCAATTATTAATATATTGAAAAAGGGCACCTCAACAAGGAAGGGTAGCCTCAGGAGGCATGCAGTCAGGTGAAAATTAATACATCTCTAATAAGAAGGGATATACTCGCAGCAGCATTTGTTGCCTTCTGCGATGAAAAGGGGCTTAGTCATATATTTCTAGAATTGCGGGTTGGCGGACCCGCTAAGCTAGGCGTTCTTAGAGATTGAGGGATTTTTGGGACATATGCTTGTCTGGGATATATATTTATCACATACGTTAGTCAAATATTCATTTAACGCAATGGCCACAATTATTTAGGAAGTACATAAATTGGACAAGACATGCCGTGCTAGCCAGTCAATCTCCAAATCCAACAAGGCCATATTCAGTTCTAAAATCTGACGTACGAATTCCCTGTCAGCATGTACAGTCCATCCGAGAGTAGGAGCAAGGCCCGTCGTAGAAAGACCCAGTCTCGTATGAAAGCATGCATACCGTGCCAAAAACAAAAAGCAGGCAGAACCTATCGTCTACACAAGTATTGATGGGCTAACTGTGGAAAAGGTGCGATGCCTATCAAACGACAATGGAAAACCCTGCCAGAGATGCGCAAAAAGAGGCATAACATGCGCTTTCAGAAGCATTCCTCCGTATTGGAAGCCGAATATTGATGACAATCTATTGTCTGCCATACTCGATCCCACCCCTTGCGTCCAATGTACTGATGAATGCGAAGTAGGAACATGGCCGAAGACCTCCAGATGCTGCACACCGCTGTTAATAATGTCTTGACGAACAAATATCAACCAGTGCTTGCGCCGTTGAAAACCATACCAACAGTCCCGGCGACTTTTGAAAGCCCTAGCCCAGCTGCCTCTACGGCGGCTCACCTCTCGCCTGTCATGGATCACCAGACCGGGGAAATCTTGGATGTCTCAGTCAAAGTCAGTGAGTCCGTTGAGCTCTTGAACGAGGTCCCCATCAAGTCCCTCTATGAAATCACTCGTCTCGAATCGCTCCGGTCACGGCAATTATCTCCAGTTTCGACAAACAATGGGACGTCCGTTCATTCGCAAATGCCCCAAGATCTTGTTTCTGATGGTAAATTGGACTTGGCTGATGCAAATCGCCTGACTCAGACGTTCTTGAACCAAACAGATCATTATCTTTACGGGATCACTCGCAGGTTCAAAGATATGCATGCAATCCGCTGCGCTTCTTCGCTTCTGTTTACGGCTATTTGTACTGTTTCAGCGCTCCACGAGCCTCGAGGAGAGTCGTTATATCACCTCTGCAACTCGGAGCTCCGCAAGCTGGTCTCTGATTTTGTGTTTGCTGCCCAAGTAAATGTCGACGACTTTCAAGGACTGTGTATCGCCTCATTTTGGCTAAGTGACATTGCCTGGTCTGTCTCTGGGCTTGCCATACGAAGGGCGATGGAGTTTCAGCTGGCGAAATCTTTCGATTTAATTGTTGGAGACAAGACAAACCAAAGGCAATCTGGCAACCGAATTCGGCTCAACAACCAAGAGGAAGCGCTGCACTGTCTTCGTGTCTGGTATCTCTTCTACATCTGTGACCGACACTTGTCTATTTTGTATGGACGGCCATCTTCGTTCGGGGACCAAAGGTCCGTGAACAAGTGGGAGAAGTATCTTGATGCGATTCCAGAACACACCGCGGATGTGCGTCTCGCGAGTCAAATTGATTTACTGTTGATATTGGACAAAGTAACCGGACTCTTTGGCTCTGAAGTGGATGTATGTATTCCGATCAATTTCCAAAGTCAATTGGAAGGGTATAACCACCAGATTGATCAATGGATCATAAAATGGACGAATCGTTATAGTAAGAATCATCGCGGATAAGATGGCGGAGCGATGCTGACTCCGGCAATAGAATCCCACGAGCATGTCGAGAGCTTTCCTCACAAGGCTCTCATCTTACATTACCAGTTTGCTAAGCTTTTTGTATCTTCGCACGTTTTTCGAGCTCGTTCGTCTCGCGCTGGAGAGAATCCTATTCCAAGAGAATATCACAACATAGCCCAAGTTGCCATCAAAAGTGCCAGGGCAATCGTGGATTTCATTACCCACGACCTCGACATCAGAGCAGCTTTCATTGCCACACCTCATTATTATCATACCATGATTGCATATGCCTGTTCCTTCCTTCTCAAGCTTGCCACCAATCAACATAATCATCTTGGTATCGAACAACAGCACATTCTTGCCGCCATCCAGCAAGTGACAAAACTATGCCAAGGTCAGGAGTGCACACGAAACCATCTTGTCCATCGGATGGGAGCGGGTCTCCAGGAACTGTCCGCGAACTGTGAGAAAATTATGAGGAGACAATCAAATTACTACCGAAGCGAACCACAGCAAAATGCCAACGGCGGCTTGGTTCCAGACGCTGCAATTCTTGACCACCATCCAGGCCAGAGAATTGAAGCTAATGCCAGGACATTAGCAGAGTTGAATAATGCGCGGAATACAACAAGGCAGATGGCAACCAATCTGCCGGAGTTTCTTCATGATGACCCAATGGAGATGAATGACAGAGTAGTGAACGGAGGCCAAGTATTCACGTCAGAAACGGGTACGATTAGTATGGAAACGGAATGGGAAGCTTTACTCCCATCATTCAACTTCGAGCATATGGGGTTTGGTTTCCTATGAACTACACTTTTAATTGACAGTTACGTTGTGTCTTAGGATTTGTGTCCTTGGCTCATCCGGAAGGCAACTTGGTGATATCTGTAGATTTGGCATCCGCAAGGTAGCGCATCACGTTGTCCACCGTATTACATCCTAGTGCCCCTGCAAATGCAATCGGAGGGATTAATATCACAACCTCTGCCTCTTGCCATTGACTACGATGCTGTCGGCTCTGTGTAGACTTTATCACTAGAGCAACTAGTGTCTGCCACTTCGTAGTTAACCTTTGACCAACATGTCCGTAATGTCACTTGACGACGGAATATCCGCTAGACTAAGGTGGAAACAGCCCGTCATCATGCGGAATAGCCGTGCCCGTAGTCATATTTCCCTCATCTGGTTTCGCAAAGTGGGGGCTGATCTGAATGACGATCAGAAAAACAATATAGATTACTGAACCACAACTCCCAGTCGAAGGGAGCTTACTAATTTGAGTCATATCCATCTATGCACGGGAAACGACCCGTGATAAATCGGATGGTACTCGTTCTTCCTTTTCTTTGGCTGCCCCCGTTTTTCCTTTCTTTGACTTCCAGAACGTTTATTTGGCCTGGAGATCATGCAGACGGACGCGGAAAAAAGACCCGCGGCCTTGCCGAACCAGACATCTCAGAGACTAGCCAAGACCCGATCTCGAATTAGTGCCGCGTGCGTTCGGTGTCAAAAACGGAAAATCCGTGTAAGCTATCCCCGTCGGTTACTCTCTGCTGGGAGGATGGAAGGGAACTGGCCAACTGTTGTACGGGATTGCCCGGGACCTAGATAAGGTAACCTAGATAGCCTGAGACAAGGAGATCGCGAGGCTTGAGACCGGATACAGCCTCTTCCGAAGGCCTTCGGCATCTAGGTAAGATGAATAGGAAGCCTTTCAGCCCGGGTAGTTAGAAGAATTAAGCATCTTTCATTTATCTGACCGAATCATCGATCCGTTGGCTTAGTCGTGTGTGAATTGCACAACACCAACCTTGTGATTAAACACTGATTAAGTATCAGTGTGATGTTCTGTTGCCAGTATGCAGTGCATGCCAACGAGTGGGCGTTCAGTACGTGGGTGGAGGCACGTCGCGTGAGATCCCACGGAGGTAGAGTAACATCACATGCACACATACAGGAGCAGGCGTTGATCCCCTCAGGTAGTTATGTGAACAGCCTGGAGGCTCGAACAGAATGGCTAGAATCTATTATTCAAGAGCACCTCCCCAGCATCGACTTGAGCGCTGGACCAGGCAGCTCACCTAGTGCCCCACGTGGCCCTATACCCAAGGACTGCAATGTGTCACAGCAATCGCAAGAGAACAATACTACGCAAGATAATGACCCACTCAGTAAAACATCCGATCAGATCGGGCTTATTTCGATCACAACCGGTGCTGATCTTCGCTATTTGGGCCCGTCTAGCGGGTTGTTCTTCACTAAGTTCGTTTTAGCTGGATTTGGAAGGCGACTTCATGTCGACGGAGGCTCTGCCTCAGACCCTGTACATGACAGTGGTGCCCGCATCCCCTCCGAACTCCTTGTACCGCAGCCAAAGGAACTACCTCCTGACCAGAGGCATGCACGATGGCTCTCGCAGGCATATTTCGATATTGTCCACCTTCAGTTTCCCATTTTACACGCGCCGACCTACTGGGAAACCATAGACAACATTTATAATGATGTTGAGATCAGTTCTGTATATGAATTCCAGGTTTTCATGGTTCTCGCCATAGGGGCGACCGTCCTCTCGCGCCGAACGAAGGTGATGTTGTCCGCGGAGGGGTACTATGCCTCTAGTATGAAGCTCATCGACGGCATCATCAAGACCTCGCTTGGTGCGGTGCAATGTGTCTTGCTTCTTCAGATGTATACGCCCAATAACCCAACGTCTGGCCTGAGCCTCTGGCCTCTTCACCACCATTGCCTAGCATCGGCAATAGAGCTCGGCTTACATCGAAATGTGCCAGTGAAGGGTTTTCCTCTTTTGAGATTGAGCTACGTACTAGGATCTTCTGGTGTACTTACACTATTGATTAGCTCTTGAGCACCCTGATGAAGAGGCCCATAGGTGTGGTCGATGAATGATATGATCTCAGAGGAGGCAATCGGCGTCTCCCACGACTTCATCTCGAGCTGACTAGTTTAATTACCATCTGACGTTGATGACGATGATCGTCATCTCAAATCTGATGAGCCAAAGTCTCGCCAAAAGGTCGAACCCCTCGCTAATATGACCAGTGCCATCCATCTCTTCAAGCTTGCCAGATCTAACTCTGAAATCAAATGCGTTTTATATTGTGTTGGTCAACAGTACCCCCCCTACACACAACTGATGATTACGGATATGGAGAGCTGGCAAATCGACATCTTGGACCGATTAAGAAAACGGAGGAACGACATTCCCCAACATCCAGAGGGGGGATACGAGATCACACGAATGTTTTATGTGAGATGAGTATTATGAACTTGTCATGCTAGCCCTACGACCGAATTCTCATTTCAAAGATCCTGATAAGCAGTCTCTTCGCGAAAGCTTTTCTGTGCGATGGCCTGCAGCAAGCTCTACCATCAACTCTACACTACCAAATCGTTTCATTACGGTTGGATCAGTATGTATTCACTCTTTATGTCTGTCACGGCCATGTTTTATTGTGTCTGGACGCCCCGAGGGATTGCAGATGAAGCAGATTTAGATTCTCTAATGCGTGCACTAAAGGTTTCGTCCGACGTCCTTAGTCCATGGGAGACATTCAAACTTAAGGGTAAGGTTAAGAGAGAAGAAGAAGAAGAGTGTACGGACACCTGTCCCTAGGTTTAGAGGTAGGTCTTGGCAGTAACTAAAGCGTTGAAGGTTATAAAGGTAGGACACTTATAAGATTGCATGGGCTCGAAATGTATATAAGTTTACCCTCACCTGCATTATAGGCAGCTAGTTTACCCTTAGCAATAATATATTTATATTCTAGTTTGAAATATTCTGGGGGCTTTGGCAGAACTATTAAATTACTACATATTAGGAAGAATCTTTAGTATTACCTCCTTAACTTTATATTTATCCCTCTTATCTTCTTGCTTATCTCTGCTCCAATAGCTATTGTCCCAAGCCTTCCCTTCTCTATATCCTCGTTCCTGAGTGCATTGTGTCTCTCAATCTCATCATTTCCTACCAAAGAGCCCTCCCTGTCAAGATAGAAGTCTCCTCTCTCCATGCTAGTAATATCAGGAAGACGTTCCATTTCCCTCATAATACTATCTCTCAAAGTAGGATTTCTCTCTGCTACACGATCGTCCGAAAACCTGCAACTTGTACTCTCAAATTGATGGAGTCCTCGAGCCAAGCCAGCATTCGCCCTGGAATCAGCAGTGGCTCCATCTGTGGCCTTTTTCTCCCACGGTCGTGAAGTGAACAAGTACCAAATCGCTACCGTAACAATTGTCAGGACAATAGAAACAACAAAGAATACCCAAATGTATTTCGATACGACTGCGCCAGATTTAGGGGCCCAGTCGAAGATTGACATGCTGAAAATGGACTGAGAAAAACCAACTTTTAGTCTTTGAACAAAGTTAACAGAACCCGTCTCAAATTATGTAACATACCGCCACGGCAGATACTGGAAGGTAGATCATGGTTAGCAATGCGATTGATTTCATCTGTGCGTTGTCTGATTTGGAGTCGAGTGCGATAGATGTGCTCATCTTTGCGTCATTTTGAGCAATATTATTCCATATCTGCAGACAAATCATTTTAGTCCACGGCATGTATCAACAAAGAGCATTCTTCAGTATCCTACCGTCTGCATAGTAATAGACGTATTACGGAGAATCATGCCGCATTCGTCGATTCTATTCTCGTATTCATCAATAATCTCAAAGATTCGTCTCTTAATCTTTAGACTAAATTTGACCATGGCTCGTCTTTCAGTTGGTGAAATGAACTTAACAAATCTCTTCCCTGGAGATATATCTAGTGATTTTACGTCGTCGCAGAACCGGGCCATCTTGACCAGTTGGCGGTTCACGCTCTTGAACTCCTTGGCGAGATTTTGACTCTCGTAGCAAAGGTCCAGATACTCGCGCATTTGCGCATTAGTCATCAGCTCGCCATTCTCTTCATCGTTATTCTTGAACGGTGAGAAGCCACCTGCGTTTAGAGCAAACCTATCCATGGTGTCTTCGAGAAGACCAGTCAATCTTTTGCGTTCTAGTTCAGCGAGGATCCCTGGCAGGAGCATTGGATGAGCTAAAGCAGCGGATTCAACAGCCGATAGACGACCGACGATTTGTGATTTTTGCTTTTCATTGCAGCCGAACACAATGGCATAAGTGCATCTTGATCTTGGAAAATACGTCAAGGCCATGGCCATGTCTTCAGCCCAGAAGGATGAGGTGCGATAAGTGAAGACTTGCATCAATATCCATCATCTATCCATTAGCTGTGTTTTCGATATTGTGCAGTTTGACCGTCTGGGGATGTCATACCGAGAATCGAGTCGCTTTCTTCATCCTGGAAAAAAGTAGAAGAAAAGTATGATGCGTCTCTTGTCACGGTTCTTGCTATCGTCCTATGAATATGAAACGTCGAGATGATGTTCTCAAAAACCGACAGCGAGAAAGGAACATAGGCGACTGGCGAGGCCTCTTCAGGCGATATGTCTCCAGCTCTCTGGCAGACACTATTAACTGTCAGCAAACACCGTTGCTAAGGGATGCAAAGAGAATTTTTCACATGACACAAATCTCTGGCTCTGCTAGATCGTTTGGGCAGTCTTGGGTGCTGGAATTATCTCGTGGTGGACGTAGAGACTCTAGCCACTTCATCCAGTCCCCTTCAGAGTCTAACGTTTTGTGTCTGGATCCCTAGTTTCGGTAAGTTGAAATGTTCTGTGAGAATGAGAAGGGAAGGGAGGAGGAGAGGGTCGTTTTTACTATTTCCGACGTCTTGCGCCGTATGACTGTGGACCTCCGCTGTTCGTACTGGAATAGCCCAAGGTCATTCTCAGTAAAAGTAAAGGCCGTTGACGCCCAGTCCATCGCTGTGAAGAAAAAACTCCCGGGGTACAGTAGCTGCCGAGAAGAGAGGGAGGAAAATCCGATTGACCTAGACTAGTGTTGATGTCTGACGATACACAGACTTTTGCTAACAATGAAACAAGGCAGCAATGAGAGGCTGTGCTGTCGCGAGTAGTTAGTCGCGAGGCGTCGGTGGCCTTGGTCGCCTTTGGCGAGCACAAACGTGCAAGGGAAGCCCCCCAGCCGAGGCAGTATGATGCTGTAAAAAGTCTACATAAGGTGTCGCCCTACCTAGGATGTCTGTTGACCAAGCTCAGCATGCTAACAGCGAAGAAGTCGACGTGGTTGCTTCTGGAGGGTTGAAGGTGGGGTGAGGTCAGCTTCTGCAGATGTAGGAGAGAGCGAATTGGACCATGACAAATCAGCGGGGCTGTGCATCATTCAGCCAATGAGTGGGCAACACACAACGCGCGCTGGAACACGGGAAAACATGTCCATTGAGAGATATAAGAAGCTCACCGCCGGCCACGTTTGGTGGAGCATCGCCCAGATCACTAGTTTATAAACTCACCAAACATTCATCACAACGGAGCTATTCTCTGCGGCACGGAAAAAAGTTACACGCTAAAGTTCACTGCTATGATTTCTCGAAGCTCCACGTCTCGTAGCATGGACTCAGTATCCAGTGCGACGCCAGCTGAGCATGCCCTTCGCAAACAGTACAAGGACCCTACCAAGCTGCGGAAAAGCCTCGATACGCTCTGGGGAGCCAATAACTATAAGATTAGAGTAAGCTATAGCTTTTTCTCGTAAAGTGGAAGGCCAGTTGACATTCCTTGCCGCAGCTCAGAAATAATCGCTACATTATAACTGGTCCTTGGTCACTCAGTCAGGTATCTCAGTTCCCTGTCATTCGCCTGTTCATCTGTCATACTGACAAGAAGTTCTAGACTGAGCTGGATCAATTGGAACAGTCCGCCCGCCAACATTATGACGACGACTATTGTTGAGGGAGGTAAATCGATACGTGGCCATGGAAATGAGCCTCAGGGGCTCCCTATAGCTGGGTATTAATGCATTTCCTATTCTTCATGCAAGGTAGATACTTGGTCAATCAGTCAATCACTCACATTCCCGCTCCCACGCTTTTGCTTGGATCTTGCCCATATCAACAAGTGATGTGCCCAAACTCTTGTTTTTAACAAGACGGAAACAGGAATGAAATTAGATAGTCATTCGCGTCTGCGTCTTTTCCTAGTGTAGGCTCGCCTCTTCTTCAAATAATCGTCACCCTTAGCCACCATAGATTCCAGCTTTTTCGCTAGGTCACTAGCACTCGTCCTTTTGCTAGGTATTACAACCAGCATATCATTCTCAATGATATCTAAAAGATCATGGACGAAATGCGAGCAAGCTTCGTTTTCATGAAGGAGAGAGATCCAGTCCAAGACGGTTTGTTTGACTGCAACCTTGCTTTCGAAACTTCCATCCGTTTTCTTGATCTTTTTAATCGAGAAGAAGATATCAGATGTCACACCTGGGGCCTCCAGCTCCTCTCGGCTCTCTGGAAACTCGGAGTTGACGGCTTCCCAGCCCTTCAAATACCAGGTCAAGAATTCCAAGAAAAAGGCTCCGAGACTCCAGATGTCGGATTTTCTGCTGAGACGGCCTTCTTCCAAATCAAACTCGGGCGGCCGATACGAGGGGGATGCCAGCCTCGGAGCCTGATCTGACCGGGTCTTCTGGCGGGAGAAGCGGGCAAGGCCAAAGTCAGCCAAGAATATCCGCGGGCCTTCACGGCCTTCGGGATCCCGATAGACAAGAAAGTTGGCAGCCTTGATGTCGCCGTGCCTTCCCCATTTCTCAGGGTCAAGATTGTCTGGCGGGTCATATTTTTTTGCGTAGTCTTCGTGAAGATACATGAGGGCTTTGATAATAGCAAGAGCTTGGTTGCCAATCCATGCAAGGTTGTACATTTTGCTTTTTGGATTCTTAGCTGGGATATCTGGAACCTGCTTCCACAAGCTCCGAACACTGCCATTGGCCCAGGGGAAAATCAGGTAATAGTTTGTTTTGTCATTTCGTTTGACCTCGTAAGTGGCTAGTAGCTTCACGAGTTGAACATCATTCTCATGAGAAAACCTTATTAGTGCGTTAATTTCCGCCTCGAATGTTTCATGATCCTTGGCGTGTAGTTCTTTAATAGCGAAAGTATTTCTCTGAGTTAGGGTCTAAGAAAAGATGTCAGCGAGGACGGCCACGTGAAGAGAAACGATCTTGCCTACCCCATAGCCCGAGAAATTGTGATGACTAGCATGTATCTTAGTGCACCAGACCCTGCTGAAGCCACCCTGGCCATCTGCGGTGCTACCGCCTGCTTCGTGAGACTCTTCGCTAGCCACAGCCACAGTCTGGGAGGTAAAGGGTAGAAGGGTAGTGCAATGGAACTCGTAATGGTTGACGTGTTTTTCCGATCGTGTAAAGAAAGGAACGTTGTACTTGTTTGCTGTACGACGAAATTCATTTTTTAGTCGTGAATTGAATTTTAGGAGTTTGTACAGTGTGTTCAGCTTTCCCTGCTGCTCCTTTCCGTAGTCGCTAGTAGGGTCGACGACTGGTGGGAGATATTTATCTGTAAATCCCATTCCTACCACATCAGGGATGAAGTTTTCCATATTTGACTCAAGCAGAGTAGCCACCAACCTACGGCAACAGTAGCGAGATGAAGAGTCTGTGGCGCAACAAATTCTACTGCTTAGATCCTGAATGTCAGCATCGTTCATATTCTTGGGCCGGCTTGGTTCTCTTAGTTCTCTTAGGAGATCAGAGACTGCGGATTGGTTGACGATATGAGTCAATTGGTCCAAGGGAACAAAGGGAGGCTCTCCTAGTGCCCATCCAAGAAAGTGGCGAGCATTTTTCAGGTCATCTCGGAGACGATCCGCAACTTTGCCATCCGTGCGGCCATTGCAGGGTCCGCAGCGACAGCCTGGCGACAAGGGAACCGTGGACTGGTAATGGAGGCTGCCAAGCTCTTTGCCCCCATCGTATATGGTAATGTGGCCATGATCTTTAGACTTGGTGCGACGGTGCTCTGCTTGGGTTTCGGCCATGTTGAAGGTACAAGTGAAGAACTGATGTATTGGTAGGGCTAACCCCTTGAAAGATAGAAACAATGGCAAGGACGCAAGAAAGGCCTTTGTAATTGTGCACACAGGCTTGTGAGCAGTCGCGTGTCCTTTGTGCACTTCAGAGAACCGGCCAAGGCGAACTTAAATTCAGAACGCGGCTCATTCAATTAATTTTCAAGCTAGAGTAGGCACACACTCAAAGCAACGAGGCGACCACTCATGAGAGTCGTTTTATGGTTATCTGCCATCACGAGCGAGACGCTTGCCTGCTCTGTACCGCGTGCATAAGTAGGCCGTGAGGCTGAATGCACATTGCGCATCCAACAAGTGAAAGTAGGGGGTCTTATGACCATTTGTCACCCAAAAAAAAAAAAGGGCTCATCGGACCCTTGAAAACTGAAGCCGTTCATGAAGGGGGTCATTCTGACTGTGACGGAAACTGCCTAAGCTGAGGGGGAAATTGCTCACTCGTCACTGCAACCCCGGCGGCTATCCGAATTTTCTCATAGAACAAACATGAAGAAAAAGAAGCGGGCGGTTTCCATGAATACGACGAGCAGAGGTAACTAACCGCTCTGACCGTCGGGGGCTGACAACAGTCTTGAGTCTGGTTGAGGTGTGGTTACACGGTTTCAGCTCTCCCTTTATCAGACAGCCGAGGCCTGCAAGAATGCCTCAGTTTTTATCAGGCTTGATTTGCTCTTTGATGAGTACCTCAGGAGGCCTGGCGCAAATGTGGCACAAATGTGGGATGATTGGCGGCTGGCTCTTTAATATTGGGGGCTAGGGGCGACATAACTGAATAGATGGGGTCATTGATCCTCAAACCCGAATGGCCGTCGAGCTGACCGTATTGAAATAAGCCAATCAGGAGAGACAAACGTTGTGGCTGGGCGAATGTCTCGGGCCACACAAGCCCGCAGCGGTGGCAGTGCCAGGGCTGTTAAATTGGCGCAAAGGTATAGGCACTTCCTGGTCTTGTATTAGTCGCACCTAGTCGTATTTTGTTAGACGGGTTTCGGAGGCCGGCGTTGCCCTATCGCCCCTTGCATTGCCCAGGGCTCTTCAGTAGGCGTACTCCCACAAAAACATATATATCTCATCATCTTTTGCCTACTTTAGATTCCATGTGCCTATCAATCAATCTACTGGCTTTTTTATCCTACTGTTGCATTAGTTTCCTCCGTCACTTGGGTCCATTATACTATCTTAATTACCTCCAGCCGTATCAATGTACTCTGTGGCCTCGTTCAAGTATTCTCCACTTGGCAACGGAGCTCAGGCATCTGTGTCAGCAAGGTATGCCTCGGTCCAAGATATCAAGGACGTCCTTGAACAGTATAAATTAATGAATCATTGTTCTATCAGAGTGTGTATCCAGAACCCCCAACTTTCATGGATTATCGTCATCCGTTCTTTTCTAACACGTCACTAGCTCCGGGCCGACGTTTACCGTGTCGTTGTTGAAGAAGAACACGCACCGCTATTAAAGGTATGTTTCTTGTCCATTACAATGAACACGTTGCTAAAATGGCCTCATTAGAAAATATGCAGTTCTTTCCAAAGATAAAATAATTTGTCCCAAACCCAAAACACCTGGGTCAACTGACAATGTGCTTTTGCCAATGGGCCCCGTTGGAATTCAAACCCTAAGTGTCAGATAGAACAGAGGTTCTGTTATGAAAGGAAGTAACCGAACAAGGCTGTGCAAGGCTGAAATAGTCTCGCAAGTGTAGCGGAATAACCTCACACAAAGAGATAATAAAAGCCCTAGCGCAACGCAACAAAGGAACCCTTTGAGGATCAAAGGGATCATATTTCTGAGTACATAAGCATATGATCGGATAGAAAGAATGATAAAATGGATATATAAAGGGCAGATAGTTTCCCTAGATTAGCAGACATGAAGCAATTCACACACATCAATTTGAACACCATTTCTCACGTAATTTTTACACTCACACAACTACACGAACCACTAACAAGATCACCGTGGTATCTGACACTAAGGTATCTGTTGAGTAGTGGCTAGATGAAGCCACTAGTGATTCAAGGGTTAACTGGCTACAACGCTGGTCAAACTACTAGTCAGAACTGTTGATCAGTCTGACTGTTAGAACCTCGTATTAACTATGTCTCTCTAAAAAAGGCCTGAAGCAGCCCTAGAAGCGTCAATGACCTTAGGTGTAAGAAGTAGACCTCTGGGGGTCATTTTAGGAAGAGCAATCCGACCACACGATTCAATCAACTATCTGACAGTATCACACCAGCTGGGGAGTTTTATTTTTTTTCAACATTGGCTCACGCCTTGGGAGGCGTCGAGGATGATTTCATAGACGTGTCTAAATACTGCAGGTTGTTTCTTGGCACGAGGTTGATATTAAATAATATTTCATTTTTCTATTTGCTTTCAAGTACTAGTTTATGCACATCTGCTAGTTAAAATAAATGTAGCTCAATTACAAAAACTCGAAGTAAATAATAAATTAGATCATAAGTCCCTATACCCACTTCTTGCCCTCCCCCCCATTTTACTATAGCAAATCCACACCAGCCTCCCCCAACCACCCGACTTTCTATAATTAAAATCTCAGCCAATTTTTATCCAATTCCTTTACTCTTTTTTCCTTTATAAATATTATTTTCTTATACCTTTATATATTGAAGAAGACCTTTTTAATATCCTTAAGGCTATTGTAAATAATAAGTTAATTTAAAAAGCTATTAAGAAGTGGGGGATTTTAAGATTAACTCTT
>CAKNEU010000411.1:0-14733 GCA_930272665.1 Mariannaea elegans | reverse complement strand
GGAAAATATAAAGATTAATTAACTTATACTTTTATTTATTTATATAATATAATTTAAATTTAAGTAAATATACTTATAGAATTTAATAGCTTATATAAAGTATAAGAAGTACTTAAGGTTTATTATTAGCTATTTTTAATATTCCCCTAGGTTATAAACTTCAAGTAGGGCTTTTTACTAAAGGCCTTTAAGCCTCTGCAACTTCTAATAGTAAATAAGGTATTATAGAGTTTTAATCCTATTATAGAAATAGGGGGTTATATCCTTATATTAGAATTTCCAATATTACTATTTAAAATCCTTATAGCTAATAAATTGAAAGAACATTAAGTAATTAATTAAGTTATAAACCTTATTAAATACTAGTTAGTAATATATATACTTATAAGAATAAGTTTATATTTAAATTATAAGCATTTTTTAATAACTAAAAGAGAGATAGGAATAGTTATATTAAATAATAGCCTAATATGTAATTTAAATATTAATATATACTATTTCCTATCTCGCCCTATATTCTAAGTAGTTCCTACTTTAACCTAAGTGGGTAGTAAGCTTAGGGTAAGCCAATAGTTAAAAATGTAGGCTACCTATTCTTATTTTAACCCCTAATACCTTATAAAAATAAAATAGCTTATAGTATATAACTCTATAGATGCCAATCGATCTGCTATATATAGTTCTTTAAAATCTTACTTAATAAAGTAAGGAATAATTATTTATAACCTTAGTACGCACTATTAATATACCTCCTCAATAATTATAAGTCTAGATCTATAATAAATTCCTAATAAAATCTCATCTTGGCTAAGTTGGAAACGTCTAAATATTAGCCCTATATAGATACTTTTCAATCAACTCAATTAAGATAAGTCCAATAGACATTAAGGCTGCCGGCACTTCCGGCACTACCATTAACAGATCGCCTCGGTCTACCTAATTGGTGTCGAATACTAAAGAATCAGACTGATGACTGCAGCAATGAGCCGAGGGTGTCTACATCAACGTGCTCTTACGTGGCCTAACTCAATCGGAAGGAACGATGCCGGCTCAGCCTTTCCCCAACTTAGAATGTAATTTGGGAGGTCAATGACTCAATGGTCGTGGCGAGGAGACATAGGGTCGAATTTACGGTGGGCAGTTATAATAGTGGAGTTTGTATCGTAGAGCGTGAGTTAATGGGCATTTGCTTACATCTTGTGATGCCGGTTAGCTATTCTCAGATGAAGGATGAGTAGATAATACTTGAATACGTTCTTTAGTGATCAGAATTGGTTAACAAACCCTTGACATTCAACTTGTGATATCTCCAGAGCTGCCGAGGTTAATTACCTTCTTCTAGACACGCACGCCACAAACGTAAGGATGGATGACCCCGTGTGCTGCCTAAATGCTAGTAGTGAAATATCTGCAAAGCAGTTACACCCTTCCGATGGCGATCCCTCGATCCCCAGCGAGCTAGCTGAGGAATCACCGGCGCACACAGACTTAGATCAAGATCCATTAGGCCAGAATTTGACTCTTGGGTAACAAATCATGCTGCAGATGAGGCAGGGCGAGGGTGATGATGACCCCACGCCCTCCGGTTCCTGCCGAGAGTCTGGGGAAACCATCAGGAACAGCGTCGGAACGCGCTCTGACATGCCATCGAGCAACGCAGGGTTCGTAGATCGATGCGGCGGAAACCGACCACCGCCAAACGCCGCCCCAGCCGGATCGTGTTCCCGTCATTTTGAGGACCTTCCAGGACGGGCGTCTAGCGGAGCTATGCCGCGAGGAAGTTGGTTCACGGGATCCATCTAACCCTATTGTTATACTAGAGGAATTGAGGAGCGTCGGGCTGACTCCTGTTCAACTGAATTATGGGCCATACTGCCTAGCCAATGTTTGGAATCAGCAATAGCTTCACCTGTGAATACCATCATTATATTGCCAACCAACCAGTTTTAACTCACAAGGTCGTTGCAATAAGCCATAGCACGGTTACAATCAGAACGAGGGGTCACGTAGTAGCTTTCCTCGAGCAATCCCTTTTCGACAATATAGTTAATCTTTGTGTTCTTTGAGCCCCGCAACGGCGCCGTCTACCGAGCGGCCATGCTGCCGCCCCAAGGCTACCCTAGACCTTTCTCATCAACAGCTTGCCCTTCCAACTTCCAAGGCTGTGCAATATCCTGTTGGTAAACAATAATCTTATTAATTCTACTGAAGATTAATATCTCTTTAAGTACCAGAAGACTATAAATTGAACCAATCAGACAGCATAAATTCCCATACCAACACAGTAGGTAATTATCTATAATGTAGATTATATACTAGTTATATCTTAGATGATTGAAGTGACTATAAAGCGATCATTACAATCAATAATGGTAATACCAAGACCTTAGTCACATCTTAATTGATTGGTGCTTCTGCTTGACCCATGTGATTTGACTTGTCTCGTGACAATTCTGGCAGAATCATCTGCAAACAACTCCTAGGGATAAAAGCAAGACCCGCTTCCCTTCAACTTCGGCGATCCGAATATCATCACTAATAATTCACCATCCGAGTTCCCGATTATGCCATCGCCCCCCTTTCGCTTGCGCATACAAATAAGTTCTTGTCTTTCAAATTAACGAGGCCACCCCTCGTTACGCCTTCAATACTTGCCTCCTCTCAAGTGCTCACCTATTTGCCTAAATACTCAAATACAAAGCAAGTGAGCCATGTCTCGACCTGCAGTCGCCAGATTTGTCGACTCCTTTTTCACCCGCACGCTCTTCCAGCAGGACGATGCGCTTGCAGCGTCCGTGCTGGCTGCTGAACTTGCTCTAGATGCAACCATCTCTGTTAGTTTCATCATTCCCCTTTTCATTGCCTAACACAATGCGCGGGAGTGTCTGCTAAAGCTCAAATCTATCTCGTTCGACGAAGATCAATGGCAACTCCTTGACTAGTTCCGAATTTGTTCATCTTATCACCACTCAGTTCCGCGGCGGCTTCTATGCATCCATTGTTGAAATCAAAGACCTCAACATTGTCACCACAAACGACACTGGTTCCACCGGGGTGGTCGGGCAATGGACATCCTACGTGACTAAGGGCAAGGAGAATGGGAAGGAAATCAAGCAGAGCGCGACCACTATCGTCAAGGTTGAAGAGAGGGATGGGAAGAATGTTGTGGCTGCTCTTTGGGAGGCTCAAACTGTGGATGATTAATCTTGCTGCATAGACCCATAAATATAGCTCTACAGAGCATTTGGACCAGCCACTCTCGGAGTCCCTTCTCGGGCGGAATAACCACACCAAGCCTGTAGCAATCAATCAGTGGTATTCCCAAAGGATAAGGCTTCCATTGCTACTTACTTCGTCATAAAGGCGAGAATCAATTCCCAAACTTTGGAAAACTAACCAGTTGATGGCCGCAGATAGCCCACCTCCACAAGCTAGTTCCACTATTGTTAGGTCTCATGCTCAATGATGAAAGCTGTTAGAAATACAGGCCCTACTCACTATTCACAACAGTCGCTTTACGAGACTTGATCCGATCCAAGGCGTCCTGGCCGAGCCTCTGGTTAATGTAATTGCCCAGTTCTTCAGGGCTTCGTAGGTACGTAAAGCCCGCTGGATCTTGAAGCAGGGTCGAGGGAAAGTCTAGGAGGAGAGACGTGGGTATATGGCCGTCTTGATAAGACAAAACTGGTCTTGCGTCTATGAGCAAAGCGTCCTCGGCAGAGGGTGACGGTCGTGTCGCGAGCCGTGAGATTTCATCGAATTCTATTTAGCCAATTAGCCAGTTGTCCTAGCTGAGGAGATAGAGCCTGGATGCTATACCCACAACAGCGCCGTGGCGCACGGTTGGGACGGGATATGTTGTCTCCTTGGAAAGAACCACAAATACATTAGCCTGGGTCTCACTGTGGTGCTTCTTGGTATAGGAAAGGGGAATGAACACACTTGGAATTCTGTTGGCGGCCCGACTTCGAGCTTGACGCCCTCCTTCTTCGCCCGTGGTAGACCTCCATTGATCACGGATACCTTCTCGTGCCCAAAAACCTATCCTATATCAGCGAGATGTTCATGGGGCTCTCGTCACTTTGTGTCTTTGCGCCCGTAAGATGACCAACCTTGAACGTCCACGCCGTGCGCGGAGCAGCAAAGACACCCTCGCCATCGTATACGATGACATGCGAATCCTTTGCAATACCATGCTTGCCTGCAAATGCGGCAAACCGCTCTGGCGAAGGGAGCATCAGGACGTATCCGTCGGGATGAGGCTCAGACGCGGCGTCTAGGTCCCAGAAGCGCGCATTCGGGAATCGAGGGCCTGCTTGAAACTCCCGGTGCGCGTTGCGGGTAGGCGGATCGGGTTCGTAGAGCCACGAGGCGTCGAGGACGACGGCATCAGGCGCCGCGATAAGCGTGCTTGTTGGGGGGATGATGAGTGGCACCGACATGCTGCGGGTTCGTAATCGGTCGTTCCAGGGTCCTCTCGATAAACGGCATTCGTCGATGTTCCATGACTGGTTCTGGAGCCTGGCCAATCTCTCATAAATACTATCGAATCCGGGGCTCATTAACACTTATCGGTGTCGTTGTCGCCATCTCGGCCATCCGAAGGTGGGTGATTACGTACTTTGTCGGCCATCCGAGGGTGGATGATTGCGTGCTTTCACTAAAGCACTCGACACCACGCGACAGGGTCCCTCATATGTACGATCTGATGGCGCAGATCTGTACTCTCCGTGTGCCAAATAATGGATGAATCTGGAATCATACACATGCCTCGAGGACCCCTATTAGCTAGTGAATTCGTCATTTATTTGGGACTTGGTCTCGGCCTTTGAGTATGCCGCACATTCTCCCATGACCAACAGCAATGGCCGTCAAAGAGCATCCCTCGGTTCTCATCATTGGCTGCGGCCCCGCGTAAGTGTTGCTGGATATTCTAACACCTTGAGGGGAGACTGCGGCTTACGCTCAGTATCTAGAGGCCTAGGTGCCATTGAGCAGTTCAAGCGAAAGGGTTTTAATGTTGTGGCATACGAGGCGCGCGACCGTGCCGGTGGCCTGTGGTTAGTCCGCGTCCTACCAAAACACATGCTCAGGGTCTTAGATTCTTACTTACTAACGGGATATTAATCTAGGAACTTTGACCCAAATCCGCCTCCATGCCAGATCTCGTTCGATGAGGATGGCCATGCCATTGCTCTGACAGGCCTAGAACGATCTGGCCAGCCAGCTCCAGCTCCCACTCCCATGTATGCTGGTGTCACGGCCAACACTCCCAGGGTGAGTATCCCAGACTCAGATCGAGAAAACTTCTTAAAATATGTGCTCACTATCAGCTTATTCAAGGATATCATGCCCTATCGCTCGCGCCCATATCCCCAGGGTACCGAAGAAAGTCCAACCTACGACTTCGTCTACCGGTATCAGCAGAAACACGCCGCCGCGTACACCGACAATATTCGCTTCAACCGCGTTGTTACCCGGCTGCGACATCCACCGCCAGACCATACTTCGAAGAACAGATGGTTAATCGAATGGACGCCGTCCGTGACTAGCGAGTCGCCGGACGTGGGAACGACCTTTGAGGAAGGGTTTGACTATGTCGTCGTTGCCAATGGGTCAGATACGAGGCCGTTCATCCCGTACACAGACAACTTGTGGGCCTGGAAGGGGGAGATCTTGCACTCAAGATGGTACAGAGATGCGAAAGCGTTTGCTGCAAAGGCAAGTTTGTTCCCCCCAATCCCTTGAGAGACGCAAAACTAATCATGAAAATAGACCATCGTCGTCGTGGGCAGTGGCCCCTCGAGTGAGCAGTTCATTCTTTGTCTTTGCTGACGACTCCCAACTAACAAGCTACAGGTGCGGATATTGTGCGAGAACTTGGAATGCTGTGTGTTGAACGATCGCCTCTAGCACCGCAACGAGTGTATCGTGCTCTTCGAAGCGGCAAGACTCGCTATGATACTGAACTTGACAAAGGGTGGGCCGATCACATCAACAATATTGCACCCATACAGACTGTCGAGGCCCCGTCGCCTACTTCTGCCACCGGCAGGATCATCACCGTCTCGGGAGACCGATTGGAGGATGTCGACGTGAGACTTTGACCACAAATTCGGCTTGCTTATAGAGCTAACACCGCATAGGTCATCATATTTGCTACTGGATTCCTGTTCCGCTTCGAATTCTGCCACCCATCTGATTCTCCTTTCGACAAAGCACCCCTGCTTAGACACCCTTTTGTGTCTCCAGAGTTTGCTAGACCACCTAGTGACTTGGTTGCCAAGGCTACTCTAGATGGCGGACACCGTTAGTCCCCACCTCCCCCCGATCCAAAAGGAGATTACACTGACCCGCGCTCGAACAGGCGTCCATAACCTTGACGCCCACCAGCTGTTCTACCTTCCAGACCCAACCCTTGCGTTCCTCCTTCTCCATGCTGAAGCCATCCCGTGGCCGTTCTCCGAGATGCAAGCCCGCGCCGCGGCGGCTTACTGGTCGGGCAGCGCGTCGCTCGACCTAACCCCTCACCACGAAGAGGATTCTGATTCGCATTCTGTCTTGGTCCTCGGACACCCTGGAGAGTGAGACTGCCTACTGTGTCTTCTTGCTGGGTGACTCTTTAAGCTAACTGTGTATGCTCGCAGATTCGAATATGCCGAAAAGTTGCTGACATTGGTTGGTGAGGGAGGACCGGAAGAAGTTGACGCTCAGGGCCGATGGGGGGCTTGGCCGTCTTGGAAGAAGCATATTCGAGCACTCATCGACTAAGTAGCTAGCTGATTGAAGTCTATCCACTACAATTAGGGGTGTAACTAGTTTCGAAAAAGGCACAGTAAATAAATTCGCTCGTCTTTAAAACGTCACAGGGCTCTATATGGCCATCAGTAACCTGAAGCGAAAGAGTCCCATACTTGTACACAAAGATGGCAGGGTTGGTTTTTAGAAGTAGCCCGAAGCCGTGGATTTTCCTATGGCACATTCCAAGTTCCCTACAATTTGCTAAACAATCCATCGTTGAGGAATGAAAAGCTGTGTCCCCATACCGTATGATCTGAAGCATTGCACATCCATTGCGGCTCAAGTGGATCCGGAGCAGTCGAACAAGGCCAGGAGAATCCGGTATCATCAGTCGCGCCAAAGATCGTCGGTTCATCCCGGTGAGCAAGCAGGAGGGTGCTGTCCGAAGTATAGGGTTGAGAGAAACTGGTTGACGCGGTAGAAGGTTTAATCCTGATGGCTTGCTTGAATAGAGGTTCAGCATCAGTTCGCTCGCTAAAATCGCCTTTCCAAGACGGCCAAGATAACGCTGGCGTAAAGCGAGGGGATTCCTCCGCAGAGGGAGACCGAGCCATTCTACGAGCTAGCACCCGGATAGCAACGGCTTCGCTTTGCGTATTCGAACCATGGTTATGATCCAAATTTCGGGATAATTGGACAAGTAGCTGGGCGACCGTCTTTGCGTGCGGAAAGAGAGACGAGAAGACGAGCAGGATGTCGATGGCAGTGAGCAGGTCAGGCCGATGCTCAAGCGCGAGATTAGCGCTCCTCAACATACATGCAATGAGTGTATGCGCGGCAGCAGTGACATGAGATACGGCGTAGAACCCGCAAAGGGGAAGAAGACCCAGGTGCCGTAAGCGTGAATAAGTTTTCACCGTGTCCACCGAGAGGCGGCAGGCCTCCAACGTGGCGAGGCTGGCCTCCTCTTCAGTGGGCTCAACACCAGATTCCAGCTCGTCAATGAGGGCTTTACGGGCTACCAGGGTCCGAACGAATTGAAGAACGGTTCGGACGCGGCAAGAGAAGAGAAAGCTCAAGGTTGCATTGGGCGTTACGCTCACTTGCGATAAATATGGCGGGAGCTGCTGTTCAATCTATTCTACCGCCGTTAGTAATACTTATCGTATTTGCCTCGTTCGACAGTACCTACCTCGTCTAGTCGCATCTGCGCCCGCTTCATGAGGCGGCTGCGGTTGGTCCGTGGGTCGCCTAGAGAATAAGCACCCGCCGGTGTTCTCGATGGGGCGTTGATGGCAGACGAGACCTGGAGCATGGCTTAATATGGCATCCAACGGAAAGTAAATGAGCGGGAACAGACTTGTTCAAGCACCATGTATATCTCTATCATCTTGACAGCCGCGGCTATGGCCAGTGGAGGATCGCTCTCTGGCTGGGGAAGAATCTCCGTCTTCTTGATATACTCGTTATCGACGATGACAGGAAGATCGACGCTGCCTGTATTCAAATCAGTTTCTACTGCTCGATGAGGCACCATCCAACAGACTTACACTCCGATAGTCTGATGAGTGGAGGGCGCCCTTGGGAATAGGCAAGGGTGGTATCCAGGGTATACAACGCCCAAAACAAGCGGGTGCGGATCTGTCGTTGCTCTAGCATTTTACTCATCTCTCAAGCATCGAAGAGCCACTCACCTGCAGTGTCACCGGGTCCATCTTGAACTCTACAGTGCTTCGATGCAGCCCGGTGGTAAACGCTAGACCAACAGCTTCCGCAATGAAGCTAGAGACTGAGCCTGAAAAACAGATTAGTACCTCGACTTTGCAGGAATCTCAAGAGGAAACTGACCAGCAGAGTCGCTGCGACCCTCGGCAAACAATGCGAGATCTACACTTCCAGTCAGGCCCAATATGAGATGGGGAAGAAGCTGGCCAAACCAACGGTAGAGAGCTAAGATGTATCGAATGTCGAGTTTGTTCTTGCTGACTCGGAGAAAGTCCTGTGCAAGCTCAAAGTAGGCTTCGCCGGCTTGATAGCGCTCCGAAGGCGGAAGCAGGGCTCTGGCACTTTCGACAAGACGCACCGTCACGGCGAGGACCCCCATCAGCAGTGCGCCGTACTGAGCAGTGCAAGACAGGCGGCGGTGGGTAATCGCGGTAAATTCCTGTGCCAGCCATTACATCTCTTGTTTCTCGCGTTGATTCGTCGGGACTTACGGATAAGAACGACGGCGAGTGAAGCAATGGAAAGAAAATAGCTGTAAGAGAAAGCCAGTCAGTTATGTCACACAACTGTTGTCGAATCAGGACCGAGAGGGCTCACGATTGGTTAGATGATGACCGATTAGCTTGATCATGAGCTCCTGCGGACAGTTCCGTAGGCAAATGTCGAAATAGTCACCAGAAGAGGTCGTAGCTCCCGTGATGCCTAGTGCATCCGCAGAATGTGACGCAAAATCCGTGCCCGTCTTATCGCTCTCGGAAACCTCGACAGTATGAAGCAAGCCGAGGCGGGCGAAGAGAGGCATGTCCGTAGATGGTCCTGAGTAAACGATCTGGTCATCAGAGTCGATGAGCAGGAGGTGCTCCTTGCCAGACCGGGATGGGGACGAGAACTTGGGCTGTGACTACCATTATCAGGCGAGCGCTCGAAGAGTGCAGAGTGATTGCACTGCTCACCCTGTCTTCCTTGAAGTTATCTACCACATTTTGGACTCTGGATACCGGAGACATAGATACAGATCCTTGTGACGTGGTATTCGAGATTGTCCATCTCTTCGGGGACGAGGGTCGTGGGGAGAGAGAGGCTGTGCGCGGGCGCTTCAAAGCTCTAGCCAAAATATTCAGCTCTTGCACCTCACGTTAAACAACCATTATTGCTCACCTTGCTGGGCTAGGATGCATTACGACTCGCCTCCTGTCAATAGCATTCAGAACATGGACTATTTCGGGCGTTGCGTATGAACTTACGGCGTCGAGAAAGTGCACGCCTTGCCGCCTTTGCTGCATTTCAAACACGGTCTCTGGCCATCACAACGGACTTTTCTTCGCCTGCATGTGTCGCATGCGACCAGCATCTTCCACCTGATTTCGGACAAGTCGACCGCCTCGTCATTTTGGTCGTGCTTGGGCATGGTATCCAGATACACACAGCTTAGCAAGGCGTGTCAATTGGCAACGCGGAGGAGTTGGCCACAGACCTGGGGCAAATCGACATGGACAGGTTGACAGCATGGCTGCAAGGGTTAGAGAGCTAGATAAGTGGGAACCTCCTTCGGCTCCTTCTGTGGAACAGATTAAACATTATTGACGATAGAGGATGGCGTGCTTGCTTGCCTGCAATTCGTTATGTTTACTAGGCACAGTAGTGCCGATAGTGCGTATGCTTTTGCAGCTCCACCAACCCGAAGAACCGGGACCCTGCATTTTGACCTACGTATTGAGTTTGAGCTCGAGGCCTTCATTCGGATGGCCGAGATCACGTGCAAATCGCCATTGACGAACATCCTCTCACAATGCACGCCATCAGTTTGCCTGCCGCTGCTTCTCCGGGGCTCTATAAACATGCAGGTTCTCTGACAGCATGGGGATGTGGCCACCAGACGAGGCAAGGCATCGGAACTACCACGAGTCTATGTTATATTGCATAAAAATCAGCCAATCATCATGTCTCTACTGCCTGCGAGCGCCGGATACTCGACCAGTGAGGCCCATTCCCTGCCCCCCTCTGTCTCGGTGTGTGTTTACCGTGTCGGCTGACCACACGTAGTTTTGGTTGGCGGTGCCTTCTTCGCCGCACTCATGAATGGTATCACTTGGGTGCAGAGACGATACACCAATTTCCACCCGGGAAAGGTGGAAGAGTTCTCCTCAGCTTCCAGATCCATCAAGACTGGAATGTATGTACATTAGAGACCTGATTTTCGTGGAGAATGCTCTTCAACTGACTGACTTTATGAAGGCTAGCTGTGGGTATCGCGTCTGCTTGGATATGGGCAGCCGTCTTTCTGCAGACGGGCACGCTCACCTTTCTCTACGGGGTTTCGATACCATACTGGTTTGGCATGGGAGGTTTCGTTGGTAGGGCTCTCTGCGCGATAGATGACTTCAACTCTGCAAATGGATATTAACAACGAGCCAGAAATCGCTGCTTTCGCATTTGTCTCATCCAAGATTAAGGCCAACGCCAGCGGCGCCTCGACGTAAGCAAGCAGGCTCCCCCATTCATTCAGCTATTTGGTGGTGGGTTCGAAGCTCATCCTTCTCTCGCAGCTATCTACAAGTGGCTAAGGTACGCTTTGGCACTCTTGGCCATCTTGCGTATATGCTTGCCGCTCTAGTAGCAAACTTCGTGGTCGGCAGCGAGATCCTCATCGGCGGTGCTGGAGTCATCGCCGGCCTGACGGGTATCAGCCAGTATGCCGCTGTTTGGCTGTTGCCATTGGTCATAGTCGCCTATGGTTCGTGTTCATCCGCATCTCCAGCTCAAACAGTCACTGACCCTCAACAGTCTTGACCGGCGGTCTTCGAGCCACCTTTGTGTATGTATCATGCCACCCACGGACCGCAGCGGTTACTTATCAGCATACTCTAGGGCGGACTATCTCCACTGCGTTATCCTTTTCACGTCTCTACTTGTTCTTGTACTGGCAACCTACACGCGAGGCGACGTTATTGGCTCTCCCGGCAAGCTGTACGACCTCCTGCTCGAAGCGTCTGAGGTAATTCTTTCTAAAATGCTTTCACTGTAGAATATCGGTAGCTAATGCCCTAATAGGCGAGTCCGGTAGTAGGTAACGGGCATGAATCATACCTGTCGTTCCGAAGTGAGGGCGGCATGTGTAAGTGACCCCTTCGTCCTCAACAGGCTGCAACTCACCAGCGAACAGATTATGCTGTGACGGCGGCAACCTCGTTTTTTGGACTGTCATTCTGTGACCAGTGAGGATCCGCAACTCAAGGTTGTCGAATCAAAGCTAACGGCGGATGGCAGGGCCTATTGGCAGCGAAGCATCGCCGCTCGACCAGCCGGAACCAGCAAGGCCTTCATCTTCGCCGGTTGTTTCTTCTTCTCGGGTAAAGGGCCCCTCCCCTTCGCTCGTTTGTACCATTACGATGAGTTACTCATGCCTCAATTTAGTCGCTCTTGGGATCGGATCCTCGATGGGATTAGCCGCAAGGGCTCTGGTAAATAATCCGGCCTTCCCAACCTACCCTAACGGGCTCACTCTGCCACAGATTGGCGCGTAAGTTTTTTCCATCTCCTTCTTGATCCAGATGGGCTGACAATGGAACTTGACTGGCAGAGGACTTGCTGGGCCGTTTGCGAGCGTGGCAATCCTGGGCAAAGCTGGGCCAGCCATGTACATCATAATCGCCTTCATGGTCCGTATAAGATGATAAATTGGTAGTACACTTGCTGACCGGCCTTAGGCAACTACTTCGGCTCTATCTGCTCAGCTAGTTGCAGTTTCGACTATTTTTTCATATGACATGTAAGTAAAGCCTTCAGCTCCAACCCCCGAGCTGTTCAGATATATGTGCTAATTTGCAAAGCTATCGTGAATATATCAACAAGACCGCGACAAATGTCCAGATAATGAAAGCCAACCATGCCGGTAAGTTGTATGGTTTCCCTGCTTCCGTCATCTTGGATTAATACCTCCCAGTCGTCATCCTTTGGGCCATCTTCCTCGCCGGCATTGATACTGCCTTTGTGCACATCGGTCTAGATCTCAACTTTCTCTTTTACCTTATGGCAGTGTGTACGTCCGGCGCCGTGTTCCCCATCGGTCTCTTGATGTGCTGGACCAAACTAAACAAGGCGGGTGCCATCTTCGGAGTTATCGGAGGCTTGGTAATGGGCATGGTGGGCTGGCTCGTTACTGCTGTCACAACGCTTGGAAGCATAACTACCACGACCCTTACCGACAGCAAGGTCATCCTTGCCGGATCTTTATCGGCCCTAGGAACCGGTTTTATCGTATCTGTCGTGCTGTCTCTCATCAAGCCAGCGTCTTTCGACTTTGAGCTCACCCGAGCCATCGGTCGTGGTGTGACAGTTTTGGAACTAGCCACAGTGTCGAGCGAGAAAGTACCTAAGCACAGTCAGGGTGGTGTCATTGAGTCAAAATATCCTGCCTACGAGCCCGCTCTCGGTCGAATTGAAGGCGGAGGACGAACCGACGAGGCTGAGGCGCAGTATGCGGAAGAAATTGTGAAGCTTGAGGCGTCGCAAACTCGGTTTCGCATCATCACTGGACTCTTTCTGCTCGTTATCCGTAAGTTGCGAGTTTCCCCCCATGTGTTAGCCAATGCCTAACCGTTCTATCCAGTGGTTCTTATTCCTGCTCCGCTCGCTGGGACTGCCGTTGTTTACCCTAGGGGCCTCTTCGTTCTTCAATGTATTGCAGCAGCAACATTTGTGCTCATTAGCCTACTCTTCGTTACCTTTGTAAGTACCATTTTCCTGTCTGACAGTGACGGAGGCTGATGCTCAACTTCTAGTGGCCGATCTTCGAGTCACGAAAAGAGCTTGGAACTATATTTGGTCGATTGACCCGCAACAACCGCTTGGACATCAACCAGCTACAACAAGAATAATGTCGAATAAATTGCATTGCACGGACCTGTGCTTGCACTGCGCTACTTGTAATAGCCGTCTGACATTGGGGGAGCGCCCGTTACAATTTGAATATAGTCGGCGAGAATATTAACGAGAAAGTCCAAATGTATCCCGTCTTTCCCAAGATGGGTGCTGCGGGCTTGCTTAATATAAGATTATTATTGCTATTATAATTGTTAAGGGTAAACTGGCCGCCAGTAATATGGGTGCGGGTAAATTTATACACATTTTGAGCCCATGCAATTCTGTAAGTCGGGTATTGTAGATGCATCACTCTTGACCCTTTAGATCCCGCCGAGCCCCACCTCTAAACCTAAGGGCAGGTGTCCGTGCACTCTTCTTATTACTCTATCTTAACCTCACTCTCACCCTTAAGTTTAGATATCCGTGCACTCCCTTCTGCCTTCCTTTCCCTTAACCTCACCCTCAGGTTTGGGTGTCCGTGCACTCCTCCCTCTTCCTCTCCCTCTCCTTCCCTCTCTCTTTCTCTCTTTCTCTCTCTCTCTCGCTTAATCTTACCCCTAGGTTTGGATATCCGTACACTTACTGCTTAATTTATTCCTTCTCCGGCCTTGTAACGGTCAGGTCTAAGGTCAACGTAGATCAGACAGTTCTGGTTCTATGTTGGCAGAGAGGATAGGCCGTCAGGAGGTTCTGGCAATATAGTATAGGGTGTTACATCTGGTAATGTGCTAAAGGTAGATTGGTGTAATTAAGTTGTATTAATAGCTGGGGTAGCTAAAGTTCTATTTAATGTGTTAATAAGTATGTTTATATATTAAGATATAATAAGGTAGTTTATGTAATTTACTAAGTGAATTAAGTAAACTTTACTAGTAGTTTATATAGGTTTATAAGTAACCTAAAGTGAACTTTACTATAGTTGGTTAAATTTTATAGGGGTGCCTTTATATATAATAGGAGTATATTTAATTTGTAATATTTATTTTTATTTACCTTATAAAAAATATAACTGGCTAAGAGCTATTTCTCTAGTTCCTAGCAAAAGTCCTAAAACTTCTCCTACTCCTTATTTACTTATAGTAAGGCTTAACCTTAAGCTGCCCTTATAGCTAGCTCTTACTCTTAAATATTTACCTCTTCCTTATCTTCTTCCTCTAGCTCCTTAGAGCTAACTTTAGCAACCTAAGCCTTATAAATATTATATATCTTCTTTACTTCTTTATACTTACTTTAATTACCTTACCTATTTATAACTAAATCTATTACTACTTATTAATAAGCTTACTTATTAATATACCCTTTAGTAATAGCTTTATAAAAGATAAAAGGCTATCTTTTCCTATTATTATTAGATTTTATTTAAAGGATAATAGCTTTACTTTATAACCTATTCTAACCTATATA
>CAKNEU010000410.1:0-14886 GCA_930272665.1 Mariannaea elegans | reverse complement strand
GTGTTAAAATTGATTCCGTTATTTTTACTAGGGCGAAATGGGGGGGGGGGGCAAGAAGTGGGTATAGGGACTTATAGGCGCACTTGCAAACTTGGGAATGGCAATAGGCAGACCAATTGTCGGCTACTTCAGTGACCGTGTTGGTCGAATCAACATGATTGGGTCAGCGACTTTCCTTGCAGGGTTACTTTGTCTCTGCCTTTGGACGTCAGGCACGTCATATTCCGTCCTTTTAGCGTTCTCCATCCTGGGCGGGACGGTAATTGGAACATTCTGGGCCGTAAGTCATTCCTTGTCTTCACTCAAAAGAATACAGCTAACAGGCAAACCATCAGACTATAGGGCCCCTCTTGGCTGACACTTTTGGGACAAAGCTTCTACCAGCCACCCTCTCCATTGTTTGGACTCTGATTGTTCTCCCAACCACTTGTATGTACCCAGGTCCCCAATTCGCATAAAATTTATCCTAAGAACTAACGATTATAGTCGCTGAGGCAATTGCTCTGTCTTTACGACGATCGTCCTCACCAGTTTACCTCCACGTACAAATATTTGGAGGCTGCATGTTTCTGGGGGGAGCTGTATGCATGGCAATGCTACAGTACAGGATCAGAAGCAGTCCATTCGCAGCGGCCGAGAAGACATAGAGCTTCTGGTAGATGGTCTGATAAATGAGTTGGTATAAGGATTAACAGGAAGACCCTTAGGGATGGATCCTTTACCACTTGAGTGCAGCCATTTTTTCCAAAGCCTGTGACTACTTGTTGTTATCCTGAGACCTTGCCAACGCCGCAAGAAATGATCTCAGTATTGACCTTGGCCCTATCCTCCACTAATAAATGGGAAACTTTCGAAGATGTCCGTTAAAAGAATTATTAAGTACCTAGATTCTAGAGCTCTTATAGATAGTCTAATGCTTCGTAGAGTTGATCTACCTTTAGAGTGCCTAACATGTGTACCTCAAACTAGATCAGTGGGATTTGATCTTTGCAACACAGCCAGCCATTCTAGTAAGAATTCTCTCCTTTTGGTGAGGCTGTCCAGGGAGTTCCAGTGTGTCGAAATATGGCCCAAATCGCTGGAAAGGTTTGGACTCCCTACATGCTTGTGAAAGCACAGTTTCCACATTCTTCCACTTATCTTGAGGGCTCTTACACTTAATACCAATAAAATCGTGCCCAGTGTTACCCTCATCTTGGTCCAATTCCGTAGTGCAGCCCTCGGTCACACTGGCGTTCTTTTCGGCCAAGTACTTGGCGTCCGCATAGGAAAAATTGAAACATTTCATCTGCTTATGGTGGTCTTTGACAGAAGGATCATAGATTATGGCATTGAAAGTGGCGCCTGGACCTAGACGTATTGGCACTGCCCGTCGCGAGTCCACAGATTTGCCCTCAGGGATACAGAGGTGCTTGTCTTCATCATAGGTAGCCGTTTCGTGTATCATCTCGGACGTGCAGGCGCTTTTGAGCATAGAAATTAGACTATCACACCATTCGATAGCGGACGCGCAAATTGAATCACTACGAGGAGATCTATTGTACTGGCTCTCATAGTGGTTGCAATTGGCCGTAGTGCATCCTCTCTCACAGTAGCTGCCAGGAGCATGTCCTTTGGCTTGTATCGTCCATTTTTTGAAGCTCGCTAGCACAGTGAGCTCATTGCCGGGGTGAAAGATGCATGGTTATGAGAGGTCAGATTGATAGGAAAGCTGACTACCATTTTCTAACATGATGTGATGCTAAATTCGGGCGCCACTACTAATCGTGGCATGTCATATTTCAATTCCCTTAATATCTCCGAATGCAACTCAAATCTGGTTTATTTTAGCTGCAAGCAATGAAATAGGTACATTAAGCACTAACAGGCTCACCTACTTAATCAATACATACAAGACCAGATACCTCCTCCCAATCACCGTCAACAAGCCTTCTCCATGCGAAGACGGTGCATATCCCGGGTACACTACCAAAATTTAGGTTTATATCATGTAATCTATCCTCCTCTTTGATTAATGCTCCCGGTGTCTCTCTTGCTAAGTTTGTCTTCTCCTCCGTTGCGACAGCCCATTTCGCAACCCGTGCTAATAGACGCGTATCGTGAAGCCTATCTTCTCTCACCATTTCCATGACCTCAACCGCTCTCGTTCGCATTACTCTATCCCTACACTTACAAGCAACAAAATATAGAGGCTGCACTATTGTTACACCAAAGTTTGGACTTGATTGTGATTGGCGTTCCCCGGCATAGGGAGCATGCTCTGCCTCTATCACTTTGGTGGCGAGATTGATGATGTCGGCAAATCGAGAGGTATGAGCGTCATATATTAATTCGGTTGAATATAAATACGTCGAGGCGCGAATTTGGGCGATTTGATATTGCATAAGGAGAATATGGGCGCAGGTCGTGGTCTTGACATCCACCATACCTTGTGACATGAATACAGCAAAGCGAGCCTGCCAAGATTCTAGGAGACACAATAATGTCGAAACGTCTTGCGCCAACGAAGGAAGAGGCGGAAACCCGGGTGAGAGTGGAGTACTAACAGTCCCTCCAGTCCCTTGCCTGAAAAGAGAATTCATGGCGCCGGTGATGGTGTTGAGCGCATCTCGTGCCTCGCTGGTGTTTGAGAACCCCGACGGAAGGACTGGTAAGCTTGGTGAGGGAAGAATACAGGAGTTGGTCCACTGCCAGTGACAGCCATACAATCGGGAAAAAGCATTAAGAATATAAGCCAGATCAGTCCTACCCTTGGAGCTACTGACAGGAGCGTTCTCGGGGCTGTTCAAAATCGCCAATGCACTACGAATATGCATGTGAGCCTCATCGCGATTCCCTTGAAGCGTTTCAATGGCAATGAAGATTAGGCTGGCCAAGACTGCAAGTTCCCAACTGCGAGGAGAGGCATCGAGGCGCCGATTGAGCCCTTGAATGGCCAAATTGTACTTGGCCAGCGAGTACCCTGCCGGAAACCCCGGAAGAAATGTTAATGTCCCAGAGACCTTGCTCGGTACTGTGTTTCTGCTTAGAGCACCAACGGCCACGACGCCATCCAAGATGCAACGCTCTGTAAAAGCGGCACGAAGGATTAAGCTCTCCCATAACCCAGTACCCAAATAGACCGAGAATTCTTTGGCAGACACAACCCGAAAGTACTCAAAGTACCACACATCGGACACATCCGAGAGAGGAGTAGGCCATGGCTGGCCAGCCAGGTAGTCGGGCTTCGGACTAGGTTGAGGTGCCGAGTAAGGGATGATTCCCGGTATGGAAATGAAATCGCATTTCCGGCCCGTGTTTATGCATGGGGAGCAGGCCGGTTTTCGCTCATCGTACTTTTTATGTCTGATTCTAACAGCAGTATGAGTATAGGTATGGTGCTGCAAGTCATGCGGATAGCTGATTGCTGCCCTGGAGAGAAACTTACTTGCAAGTCAGGCATCCCGTCTTAACCTTACGGGAGCCCTGGGCGCCTTTACGCTCCTTTCTGTTCCTCGATGGCTGCTCCATCGGCTTTCGGGATATTTGCTATTGCGATGCTTAGAGACCTGCGTCACGGCTTGAGAACAGGATATTGTTGTTGAGATTAGTCAGGTGGGGTGAGACGAGATATTGGTGGCTGCATGATCGTGATCTGATTGGCTTCTGCGTAAACTGACACGATCGTGCATGATTAAGAGGCCCTAACTATTATCGGATAGATGCCCCGCCCGACAATGTCAAAGGCAGTATTACCATCTATTGGGATGTCGCCCTACCTGCTGTGAAGCCCAACTGACTATAAATACTGGGCTCATTCGCTGGCTGATCATGATAATACTTTGGCACAGACAATTTCCTTTCCTGCATCCTGATTCTTAAACCGATCGTCTCATTTGCAGTTATGGTTAAGCTTCTGACAGTCTTCGGGGCAACCGGCCAACAGGGTGGTGCGTTGATCCACCATATTCTCGAAACTCCATCTCTTTCTTCTGCCTTTGCCTTGCGGGCAATTACACGAGATTCATCCAAGCCGGCTGCCATTGCGCTCCAAGAAAAGGGAGTTGAGGTTGTTGAGGTAGGCGGTCTTGAATACCTTCTTAAACATACCAAGCGATTCACGTCCGTGACTGAATCAAGTCGCGCTAACATTGTCCTTACCTAGGCCGACCTTAACATTAGATCTACCTTGGACAAGTCAATTGCTGGCTCCGATATTGTCTTTGGGGTTACCAACTGTAAGCTGCACATGCTTCCATTCTATTCCTTTGGAGTGCCCACATATTGATTGCCGCCGTGTATGCAGTTTGGGAAACAGGTTCTGCCGATGTGGAAGTGTCCCAGGGAAAAGCCATAGCTGATGCGGCCGTTGCAGCCGGCGCTACCCAGATCATCTGGTCCTCGCTCCCTAGCATCACGAAAATGACTGGGGGTGAATACACTGGCGCCAAGCACTTCGACAGCAAGGCCGAAGTCGAGGAATATATCCGCTCGTTGAATATCAAGACCATGTTCTTCATGCCTGGCTGGTTCATGCAGAATCATCTCCACATGATGAGACCGCAGGAGGTATGTGCGGAATTATGCCCGAGTCAAATAAGGGGATGCTTGGTTTAACATAGTTGAACAGTCCATTGAAGGTAATTATGTGTTCTCTCAACCGTGGAATCCACCTACCCAACTCCCATTGATCGACATTCGAGATGCGGGTAAGTTCATCGCGCCCGCCCTTCTCAATCCGGACCTCTACCACGGGCGACGTTTCACTTGCGCCACGGCCTTTTACAATGTCGCTGAAATGGCCGATGGTTGGACGAAAGTGACGGGCAAGACAGTCAAAGTAGAGCGGGCTCAGGATGGAGTCGGGTACAGCGCGCTGTCGGAAGAGCAAAAGCTTCAGTTTAGGAAGCTCAAAGATCTACTGACCAAATATGGCTACTATGGTCCAACTGGAAAGGACGATCTGGTCTGGACACTCGAGCAGGTGCCGGAAAAATTGAGGACTTGGGAGGAGTTTGTGCGTGATAATGAACCCTGGTTCTCATGAGCGAGGGCATATGCAGCAGGATTGTGGGTCACGACTGATTATTGAACTAAGCCGTCAAGGCACAGCTTCACCACCAACAGATTCATTATCCTCAAGAACCTCTCTACGTTAGCACGGAGTACTCCTTACAGAAAATCTTGTGAACTATGCTCCTAACATTGTTTGCCCTAGTAGTGGGAGGTGTCGTAGTCGAAATGTAGTCAATCTTGCGGTAATGAGGCATATAAAGTTGTAGAGAAGATGAGGAGCAAAGCCGGGAGTAGAAATAGCTGTAGGGTTATAAAAAATCCACAAGTAGTCAAGATTAATTACCGAGTTACGCTCCTCGATAATGCTTAAGACAAACGCGAGCTTCAAATTGACGACTGCTCCATACCACCTACCTAGCAAAAAGATGTGTCTAAAGTTTGCGATTAGTTCCGTGTTTGGCAATTTGCTAATTAACATTCGGAGAGCACCAAGGGCCACACATATAATCCCCCGTAGCCCCGTAGGGGCAAGAAGACCTGCTGGGCTGCGACAATTGCAACATATTAGGCTCAATTCAAACGTTAGTCTAGGGTGAGTGCTCTGTTGTGGCAACACGTGATGGGTTCACCGGTTGGCTTGCAACCATTTCGCCTCAAGTAACTCTTCAGACCCCTACTCGGAGATAGAGTCCCAGACCCGATACTGTATTCACACAAAATGCCTCGGTATGGTGAGGGAGGGGTTGAGCTGCGGTGATCTCTCCCGAGCAGCGTCGCTCTATGGTCTGAGACCTGACCTCTCGGTCCCCAATTATTGTCCACCCCACCTTTGGCACTTTGGTCGCGTCGCCATATTATCACGAGGCGAATTCCCCCGGACGCTATCATGCGCACTTGTTACCCCGCTCGGCATGTTAAATAGAGGCGTACAGAGTAAAACCGAGAGCGAGAAATGCGGGGCCCCATGGGGAGACCTTGGACCCAGTTCTCGTAGAAATGGGTATATCCGCGTATAACTTTGCGCTCTATACGAACTAAACCAACCAGTCGCTACAAGACTGTGATATCAAGTTACGTATGCGGCCTAGTCCATGCAAATCAACAAGGAAGAGTCGATGTCCACATGCAAACCGCTGCTGCAGAGCTCTGTGGGAAATACGCAACCCCCCTACATGATCCATGCATCGGGAGTACGCTACTAAATATGGCCGAGATGCCGTTCATCGTAGCATGCTTTGCAACCTGCCGGTACTCTTGTTTTGTTGAAGCACACCTATGCGGATAGTTCCGTGGCACAGGCTTACGGGCAACTACGTTCCCTGATTAAGCGTCTTGCACGAAAACTTCGCTCCATATATCACCCGGCATTCGGTCTTCGTGTGATATGAGAGCGAGGTGGAGGACTCCTTGAGAAGATCCCTTGTAGTCTACCCATTATTCATTCCCATATTGATCGTATAAGAATATTTCGCTATATCTACCCACCGAGGTTCGGTTTTCGTGCGATATGAGTCCGAGACACTAGGTTCCTTTCTAAGCCCCATTTTCATCAAGTGGTTGTCACTCGAGTTATAAGTAGTCACCGTACAGACTCCATCTAACGTTGACCTAATTACACGAGCATCTCAAATATCGACAAGATGGTGCCGATCATTAAGTTTACCCTGGTGTCGACAGCGTGTCTGGTCTCCACGACTGCTGCTTCAACAGACGACCAAGTGAACGCTGCCATCAACTATGGCACATTTTTGAACCCATCTTCCATTGTTCGCCCTCGCTTTCGCTACTGGCTCCCAGATTCCAGTGTCGACTCCAATACCGTGAAGGAAGACATCAGATCGAATGCCCATATTGGTGCCGGTGGCGTCGAGTTTCTCCCCTACTTCGGCTATGGAGGTCAAATGAACTCTGAACCAGCCGGAGCCGACTGGGCAGTTTCGAACTTTGGCACCCCCCAATTCTTGTCAATTTTCGAGGCAGCTTTAGAGGCACACAAGGAAAACGGCCTCAAGATGGATTTCGCAATGGGACCAAACCAGGGCCAAGGTGTGCCTGCTAGCACAAACGATGAAGGGCTTCAGTGGGATTTGGTATTGAATACAAGGGCAATTATAATGTTTATTGGCCAGTGCTAACACGAACAGGTTCCATACAACCAGACGGTCCCAGCAAACGGCGCTTTTGATGGCATCATTCCTGGCTGGGGAACCGGTGATCTGGTTGCTCTTGTTTCTGCAGAGGTCTTGTCTGCTCGCCAAGTATCCTACCAGGTAACATCTTTGGCCTCCAGCTCAAATGTCACATACGATGAATACGTTCTTAAGCATGGCACGCTTATGGAGCAAACCCACAACGTGAACAGTGCAACTGGCCAACTTTCTTTATCGTTTCAGCCCACAAACAAAGGCAGCTCTCATCGGTTATTTGCTTTTTACCAAAAGCTGTCTTTGAACAAGAATTTGGAATTTACAGTGACCGAAGACACAAGCGTTTTTGACAACGGTTCATATATAGTGGACCACTATTCAGCCAAGGGAGCAAAAACAATCACCGACTTTTGGGAAAAATACATACTGAACGACAAAATCAAGGACCTTTTGACAGAAGTAGGTAATTATGGTAGGTCCAGTTCACTCGGTTTACATTAATCCGTTTCACTTACCTGCTGATAGGGTGGGAAGATAGCGTAGAGATAACCTCGAATATCTCATGGTCCCGCTCACTCCCGGACCGTTTTGAACGTCTCTTAGGATATGATATTCGGCCAATTCTACCATTACTCACATTCGCTCAAAACAATATAGGTGTCCAATCAACTGCACCGGGGGCGTTCAAATGTGTCCTCGATACCGATGATCAAGGCGCAGGATACATCAACGATTTCCACGCCGCACTCCAGGACGGTTACCGCGAGTATCTTGATACCCTTGTCAGATGGATTAACACAGCTCTGGGTCTTCAATTCTCTGCCCAACCGTCTTATAACTTGCCGATGGACATGCTAGCTACTGTTCCAAATGTCAATGCTCCCGAGTGTGAGAGTCTAGGCTTCTCTGACAATATCGACACGTATCTCCAATTTTCCGGCCCTGCGCAACTGGCTGGTAAACGCGTCATTTCGAACGAGCTGGGTGCAGCCTTCTTTGAGGCATTTCGATATCCCATTCCTAACCTGCTTTTTCAGCAAGGAGAGGGTTTTCAGGCGGTGTCAATCAATATGTGATTCATGGACAGGCTTTTAGCGGCAGCTATTATGGCACCACATGGCCTGGCTATGTCCCATGGGGATATATTTTCTCAGAGTCATGGAACAACAAGGAGCCGGTGTGGGAACATGGATTCGCAGACGCGGTGGCTTACCTCTCCAGAACGCAGCAAATTTTGCAGACAGGAACGCCAAAGGTGGACATAGCGTTCTTTTGGAAGCAGACCGCTACCACTCTTACTCAGGCATATAACACAAGGGAGTTAATCAAGACTGGTACGCACCGAAAGACTAAATATGAGAGATCAACCTAACCAGAGAATAGGATGGACATATTCATACATATCCCCTGACAATTTTGCTCTACCGCAGGCTGTCGTTCGTAACGGTGTCCTGGGCTTTGATGGACCAGCCTGGAAGGTACTCGTGGTGGACAGCACTCAGAATCTCTCTGTGGTATCGGTGACAACGCTATCTACTTATGCTAATGCTAGACTGCCGATCTTGGTTGTTGGTGGAAGCCCCGGCTTCTATCCCACAAAAGATAACAGTTCGAAACCTGTTTTCCAAAAGAAAATTTTGGCTCTCTTGAGTCACAAGAATGTGCACCGCGTCTCTTGGGATGACTTGCCCGAGACCCTGACCAAGCTTCAAATTTCCCCGAGAATCGAAACAAAGACAAATGGGACTTTATATACAACATGGAGGAAGTCAAAGGATGATTCTATCGATTACGCCTTTGTATACTCCGACGTTGTAGCCTCATCGGGCAAAATAGTCGTGCAAACGAAGAAGCAGCCATATTGTTTCAATGCCTGGACTGGTGAGCGCAACCCGGTGCTTATATACACCCAAGATGAGTCAAGCACTACGATTCCTCTTAATTTGGCTGCAAATCAGTCTGTCATCTTGGCGTTCTCAGACAATCTTTCAACCGAGATTACAACCCCGTCTTTTCACATCACATCATCCTGTCCTAATGTCCTAGGATACAAGGCCAAGGATCACTCCAGTATTGTCCTTAACATTGGTCACTCAAGAAAGATCAACACTATCCGAATTTCAACGGGAAAGGAAATAACTTTGAGCGCTAGTGATGTTCCGATCCCAATTTCTTTGGAAAAGTGGACGTTGGTTGCAGAGCATTGGGAAGCACCAGCCAATCTGTCCGAGCAGACGATTATTGCATCTAAAATAAATACGACTCATAAATTGAACCGGCTCCAATCATGGCTCGATATTCCAGAGCTCGTCAACGCCTCGGGAGTGGGTTATTATACCACGACATTCAGCTGGCCACCGTCTAGATCAAAGAGTGCGGGCAACCTCGGAGCCTACATCACAATCTCCAACGTGCTCAACACGGCCAGGATATATGTTAATGGTCAAAGACTTCCGGCTTCAGATGTGACTCATGCCGTTGCTGACATCTCGCCGTACTTGGTGAACGGTGAAAATGAGATTTTGGTCGAAGTGCCCACAGTCATGTGGAACTACCTGAGATCAATTTTGGACGACCTGGAAAACGCTGGATCGCCACCATTATTATCAGAGTTGACTGCAATAGGCTTGTCGATGCCAGGTAAGGTGGACGTTGGACTGATCGGTGACGTGATAATTACTCCGTTCAAGCAAGTGAAAATAGGAAAATGAGTGCACCTTCAACCGTACTTGCTCAGGTTTAAGGTGGCATACAATAAGCAGAAGCAGAGCGCGTTATCAATCGTGCCTCTCAATAATCAATACTATCTCATACTCGTTGGAGTATATATCGTCCCAGTAAATTTCGCCCAACTCTCCCTAAAAGATCAAGAGGAGTCTCTAATCTAAGCCTGCACTTGCCGCCATAATCAATTTCGGGTCCGTATTACTTTTAAAGTGTACAATCTGGCACTACTTTTCCGTCAATAGCATTGTAAGCGAATTCTTTGTTGCTGCTACTTGGAGAATTAACAGGACACTGATGGGATTGTAATGCTCACATAATCGAAGGGCATGGAAGGGCATAAAAAGTAAAGGAGAGGTATCTTTTGGGCTTGTAGGTACCAGAATAAACCTGCAAAAAAACGAGGCGGCTCTTTATTACTCTGTAAGTGTCAATATCCCATGAATCAAATTGATACTGTAAGAGGTTGACGGAGCCTCAGCCCGTGGTCCCAAGATAAAGAGTCAAAGGAAGGGAAAAGGTATAATGATCTATTTATGTCAAGGATTTTATAGGATAGATATATAGGGGGTATAATATTTTCGAAGGCTAAATTAACTCAGGTTTAGAAAATCTTCCAGCCCAATGCCTTGTCGCTCCTTTTCGACCTGTTCTACACTGGTACCATTAATAACCCCGGAAGCCTTACTCTACATACTCTCCGGTCGTTCGAACGAGGATTTCATATTCTCTCTCCTCGTGAACATCCGCAACATCCTCCAGCCCAGCTGCACGCGCAAATTTCGCGCACCATCCATGCGCCATGCCCAGGTCCTCGACCAGTTGCTCCTTTGACAGTAATGTGAGGATCTCCTCAGCTAGTTTTAAAGCTTCAAGCCCGGTCTTAGGCATCTCAGCAAAAACAGGCTTCTCATTATCTTTCCGGCTGTCTTGATAAAGTTCTAAAATCCCCCTGATCTGCGTAATTCTGCGCCTCCGTGCGTCATGTTCCACGGCCTCGGGCCCTTCGCATGCTATGCACTGGCAGCGGAAGCCCCAATTTGCCAACTCCCTGCCTCTGCTATCGCGAGACCGGGCAACGTCTGTGTACGAGTCGGTGATTTCTTCGCCCTCTCCGATGTCTCTCACTGCGTAGACTTCCATCATTCCCGTAACCTCGTCGTACATCCAGCTCGTATTCGGCGTGCAGGAGTGATTCATGCGACAGAAGGTGGTAAACAGACCTACTTGGAGTCCACCTGACGAGATACTCGCAGCATTTGTGTAGAACTTGGCCAGGACGAGTGCAGATTCAAGATCCGTGCCGGGGCACCGTTGACCCTGGAGGAAAGCGAACCCCTGCAGCGTCTTCGGGTTGTGGTACAATTCCATGAATTGTCGCTGGGCCTCAAGCTGTAATTGTCCAATCTTCGTCGTGACCCATGTATGTTCAGGTCTTAATCGAGATTCTTCTCGCGATACCGTAATGATGGGTTCTTCACGGATGATCCGGGTACCTGCTTTGATTTCTCTCCGGGCGAACAGTCCGTGGCCATCCAATGACTTCTTCAGTGTATACACACAATCTGGTTTCCCCATGTTCGATTTTTTTTCTGTACACTCCTCTGAAAGGCCTCCCACTAACGCATACAAGTAGGTGGTTTAGAAAAGGGTAGTTTTCTCTGATGAAAGGGGACTGATGCCTTGATTGACGTTTGATGGGTTAAATTTCTGCGTGGACTCCACCCTAAAGTCCCCCATCTAGACTATTTCCTTTAGAGCAAGCAGCCAGCAAAGTCAAACAAAAAAGGGCGATTACATAATATATTTCTACACATTAGGGTAACTAGCTCAAGCGTTATGTTAAGAGCTATTTTGGTCAGGCCAAGCTAGCCCCACTGATAGAGCTTTGGGAAAAGGGGCGGAACCCACACACTGTATCAATAATGGGATACCCTCGAGCTTCCTTGGAAACACCGCTTCGCCTTCATACACATGGCCTCCAAAATCAAATACAACCGTGCCAGTGGCCCAACACAGTCATGTTCTAAATCAAGAGTTCACTGTCTACCAATTGTCTCATAGATGATGTTGTTCCGGTTCTCAGCCTGTAGGGTGCGGAAGAGAGAGAGCAGGGCATTTTCACCAAAACTCAAGTGGAATTATATTAAGTTTTGTGACCGCGGAAATCATCTTTTCTAATATTGATGAATATGTGGGTATATCACTAAAGCAGCCAAGAGCCTTTCCAACGTTAGCACGCCAAAATAGCCTGCTAGAAGCCGAACGTGGCGGTAATTCTAAGTGCTGTGGTCTGATCGAATGTTATCTAGTCTCCGAGGCCAGCTTAGCATATGCCCTACAGTCTTGCTGGAAGGGTAGGACAGATATGATTTTATGATGTTATATTTACTCCAGACGACATCCAAGTCTCCATATGGTCGATACAAGCGCAGAAGAAGCAGGATAGAAGTACTGCCCCAATTAGGGTCATCACGAAAGCATTTACTAATTATAAATAATAAACTCAGGGGCAATATCGGAGATCAACCCTCAACCAGTGATAGAGGCGGTGACTGTCAACACTATGGCTTTACCATACGCGACAATATTTTATCTATGAATCACTGGGTCTAAGGCTAAGTGCGTCGCTGAAAACAAAAAAATCTGTGTATTAATTCTAATTTGGGTCATATAGTTCACGGACTCATCGAAATGGTGTCGAGGGAATATAAACAGTATATTGGCTAATGTACATGACAACTCTAACTCGCAGCAGAGGAGAACTGGATAATATTCAACCCTCTTGATCGGCAATAACAATAATCTTGCCTGGCCTGCAGTCCCTCTGTAGTGTGTGAGAAAATTACCTTGGTTGACTAGAACATTCCATTATCTTGCGGCGGCGACTCGGCACGTATGTGTTGAATATTACCACTAGTCCACTAGCAAAAATGGAGCTACTAATTTAACAGCATATTTGTCAATCAGGCTTACATCCGACAGTATTACTTACGTCAAAATCGCGCATCAAGAATGACCCGCGAATCGTTGGTGCCGATCGAGTGGGTTGCAAGTCACGCGTGCTCCCAAACTGGGCATTCCGAGCGAAACGAAAGAGGGGTACATCGTTTCAAAGGGCATATTAACAACAACAACCTGCTTGTCGGGTACTAAAAGGACTCTATTCTTTCCATTTCCACTATCTGACTTAAGATGGCTTTCGCTAACCGATTAGTTATTATTGCTGGTGGTACAGGTAGGTCCAATCAACTGAGAACTAAGTTAAGCTGGCTTGAATGACCTGACCTAATCTGATTGCATGCGTACAAATAGGTGGCATCGGTAGTGCTGTTGGCAAGATTGCTCGAGAGCAAGGGGCGAAACTCGCATTACTGTATGCGCCCTTTGAGGCGGACAACGTCCATCAAGTCCTCGAGGAAGTATATGGCTCATCAAATAATCCGGACATTAAAACTTACGCCTGCGACATCACTCAACCGGATTCAGTCGAGAAGGCCTTTGCTGCAATTGAATCCGACAATGCAGCCTTTCCCAGTGTCTTGGTGAATAGTGCAGGCTTTATCAACTTGAGTCCCCTCGTGGACATAGCACCAGAAGACATACTACGTCACTACATGGTCAATCTTTACGGGCCAACACTAACGGGTCAAGCTTTTGTGCGTCTCTACCTCAAAGTCAAGTCTAACCATCTCGATGTTCCCGGAGGAAGGATTATCAACATTGCAAGCCAAGCAGCACATGTAGCCTTGAACGATCATGGACCCTACTGTGCTTCCAAGGCCGGACTCATAGGCCTGACAAAATGCCAGGCCAACGAATGGGGCCCTCTAGGAATCACATCCAACACGATCAGCCCAGGACCTGTATGGACAGCTCTGGGAAAGAAGGCTTGGGCGGACGATAAGGTTCGGGAAGAGTGAGTAGAATTTCTGAATGGTCTCAGCGGCATCAGAAACTAACAACTGAATACAGGTATCAAAGAGCGGTTCCGACCGGCAAATTTGCCGAGCCTGAGGAAGTTGCTGAGATTGTATCATTTCTATGGCAAGATTCGTCAAGGAATATTAATGGCGCAGATCTAAGGATTGATGGAGGGTACACTGCTCGCTAAAAGAAATCATCTCTATGGTATTAGGATTACCCTTGAAAATTTTACTCATAAAAGCTTGTTTGGTCTAGAGTACCTTAGAGCTCTACTTAGTTGATAAAATGAGGACCAGGGTCTTGATACGAATCGCAAGCTCTAGGCTTTCGTATAGCTCGGTATGACCTGATGCGTGTGGAAGATTGGAGTCTTGGGGGCTCTTGATCTCCTAGCTAGCAGGGTTTTAAAGGGGGTTTTTATCGTTCTTGTCTTGTGGGCAGTGTCATCCGTTTTTTTTTATCTCGACACTGAGTCCCGGTAGTTTCACTTAAATTATATGACCTGGATTACAGCTGTTTACTCACGCGATAAATCCCCGAATCTGAACCGTGTCACAAGTGAGGTTATCCGATGATGGTCAATGTGATGAAAGGAAATCCATCTACGTAGTGTTTTCGTGGGGAAACTTAGAAATTTAGCTGGCCAGAGTCGGTCTTAACGTGGGGCACCCATCATCCGCCACCCCCATCACCCGCCACACCGCCAGACCCGAATTTGCTGTATACACTACCATATTGTCAATTGAACACTCTGCAATATCTCTTTTTACAGCAGTCTAATTTTAATTCTGTTTCCAGATTCTGAATTTCCAATGTCGAGATATATAGAATATTAAGTCGAATGCGCGATAGATTAGGCTATTGCTATGGGAAATGTAAAGATTGCTGCTAAAGAGTGGGAAATACTATGTATAATCTTATAAGATTGTCTTAAAGGTATTAAATTGAAATTAAAGGTATATATATATTATTAATATCTTACTTTAGTATAGGAAGAGTATTTTATTAATTAGGTTCTTATTTAATATACTTTAGGTATTATATTAATATATAATTAGCTTAAAGAATTTACTTAATATATTATTACTCTTTT
>CAKNEU010000409.1:0-14909 GCA_930272665.1 Mariannaea elegans | reverse complement strand
ATTAAGCGATAAAGGTTGAAGGGTAGGAGGAAGTGTACAACTCGCTTGTCTGTACAACTCGCTTGTGAACCACGTTAGTTATATTTAATTAAATGTAATATTAATAACTGATTTACATTTCCAAATATAGACAAGCCGTCTCTTTTAATACTCTTTTAATAAATGTGTTGGAAATTCCATGATTTTTTTAGGGAGTATTAAAAATCAAGCTATCGCCTCCTTCAACTACCAAATACATATATAGTACCCTGAGTGCCGTCATCGCCAAAATCCTCTCTTTGTGACCTCTCTGCATCCTCTTCAATCTGTGATGCCAACTGATCCAATTCGCCTTCAAATTCGGTGTGATATCATAGTCCAAGTCATCCATTTTGTCATCAATTGAAGCCGTAGATACTGAATATTGTGACTTTTGTGAAGGTGACTGTGGTGTTGAGGCTGTATCATTGATATCTTCTGTGCGGCTTAGAGTCTGTTGATATGATCTCGGCATCATAGTTCCAGCCTCATATGAATCAACAGGCCCTAGCCGCTGCAGCCCAAGTGAAGTTGATGATATTCGGGATATACTAATAGCTGCTGGAGCCGTTGAAGGCGGTGGTATCTATACGGGAATAGCCTCAGCAGCTTTCTCAGCCTCAATATATTCGTGTGAAGATGGATACCGCCGTGAGCTCCTCTCAGAGCCCCCCTTTTCAAGCTCAATACTTCCTTTTGGTCGACCTTTCCCTCTCATAATAGCAGGCTATGTCGCCGTTTCCACTCATTTTTAGTGGGAACTAAGACGCGGTCTGTCCATCTCTTTACGTGACTCCCTCTTAAAGATCCTCATTTTACGCCCACACACAGCCCGACCCGCCACCACACCTCCATCGCGATGAAGGCTCTTTTGAAGCTGGGGGTGCTGGATAAGCCAAGGTGGGTGCCTGCTAAGCGGTCCCTTTATTAAAATACAAGCAATCCTTTGTACAGTAGTAGGGTGTTTATCTTACCCACTGCAGCTCCTATCACCTTCATCGAGCTCGACTTGAGTTCTTTTGTGAGCATCAGGCGCGCTGTGGATGACTTCCGTTCGAAGTCAAGCCAACTCCATCTCCTCATTAATAATGCCAGTATTATGGCCTGTCCCGCAGCTACTATCAAGGAGGGCTATGAGGTTCAATTCGGCACCAACCACATGGGCCATGCTCTGCTGACGAAGCTGCTTTTGCCAACTCTACAACAAACTGCGAAGACTAGCAACGATGTGCGCATTGTGTCTCTGTCGTCTGACGCTGAAGCATGGGTTCCGAAGACGTCGTGGGATTTTGACCAACTTAAGACCGATGTGGCTTCTACATCTACATTTACTCAATATAGTATCTCTAAAATTACCAATATTTACCACTCCCGTGCCTTATCGCGACGATACCCTAAAATTCGCTGAATTTCCGTTCATCCTGGAGCTATCAACACCAATCTCGAGCAAGGGCTAATGGCAAGTTTCCCTCATTTCGCCCCTATACTTCTCCTTATAGTCTCCGTCCTTAGGAAGACGCCTACTGCGGGAGCTAAGATCAGTTGTGGGCCAGCGTTAGCCCGGAGGCGAAACCTGGGGAATTCTACCATCCCGTTGGTATCGCAGGGAAGGGGTTGAAACAGTCTCAGAGCAAAATTTTTGAGGATGATCTTTGGAAGTGGGCAGAAGAGGAATTGAAGGCGTATCAATGAGTGAAAATGTGGCAGGGGAAGTTCGGTGGTTGTGAAATGGGTCTGAACCCTTGTTTTCTATCTGCTAATCTCTGGTTGTTAGTTCTTCACGAGTATTTACTATTGTTTTGTCCTACATGCTAATGATTTAATCTTGTTATAAGCCGTAACTTATTCTGATTCCGTGTTGGCTTTAAAGTGCACCGCCAGCAGCTCATTCGAAACAAACTGTATATATGAGATAAATCAAATAGAAAGATAACGAGTTCGACGCAAGCTATACGTAATATGCGCCCAGAAAGGGCACGGATTAGTCAACGCCCTGACAGACCACACCGTTTGAGCTGGGAGCTTGATATCATGTCTTTCAAGGCAAATAAAAGGTGTACACCAGCTCATACAACGGATTTCTTTTTAAGGTTATATCTAACCATAAGCCTATTTTTCGTATTGATCTATCCTAAAAAGGTCTTTGAGAAGACGATTTCAACCTTGGCTTAATATGCATGAGAATGTCAAACCCTAAATCGAGGTCCTTAACAACATCTTGGACGGACGTATCATCCAACAAGGACAGGTGCTCGCCGAAAGTCGCCACAACAACGTCCCTCATTTGTCGATCATGGTCTGGCGTGGAAGTATATACCTCTCGGATTGCCACCAAGAAATCTTCGCTATCCCAGTGATTCTTTAACTCATCTGCAAATTTCCGGAATGCTACTGCTTTGAGGCCCTCGATGCCGTACTTCTCTCCCAGGGCATATACTTTGGCATGCAGGTTGAGATTCGAAGGCGGCTTCGGACCCATTGTGAGGGCGCCTTGGACTCGAAGTTTGGCCTTTTTTTTCGGCCACGCAGGTGGTGAATTTCCGTCATCGGTGTGACTAAAAGGCCACCCTCCAGAGGCAGTTGAAGTCGTCTGACTAACCTCAGGAGACTTTTGCCGATTCGGGGAACCAATCGATTGCTCACCTGCTGTGGGTGCCGTAGGGTTCTGGTAGTCAAGGTAGTAGAAGTAATGGATCATCATCCTGACTGCTAACCCATCATCCTCAGGGAGGTCAATTTCTCCAGTGTTTGCTTCCTGATATGTGATTCAGTAAAGGCCCAAAATATATTCACAACGATCACAGTATGTGATGGGAGAGGACCTTGAATTTGCCACTACATGCCCCCCTGAAGAAATCGGATCGGGGGCAGATGATAGCTCTGTGCACTCTATACTGATCATCACCGCACGTGACGGTCAGGTCAGAGTATGAACCGGTTATGAGCAGTCTGTTCTTCTTCTCAGTAATAGAATTTTCAAAATAACGTAGGACGTAACCTAGCAAAAGAGCTTTTGAGTTCATCCAAAGGTTTCGTGGTTGGTTCAGTTGAAGACTCCATCTGTGGCTGGCTATTGGCTTGCCCAAATGCTTGCGTACCTGGCGATGAACCGAATGCGCCCGTGGTGAAAGTATTGTTATTACCTCCAAATGTGAAAGCCATCGTGCACAATACTTGGTGGTGAAAGGGAAGATATGATCGTGGTAGAAAAGTTATGGCCAAGGTCGAAATGAGAATCTCAACAAGGCGATCAAGTGTCACGAGAGTCGATATTCTCGACCAAACCAGCCTTGCTGCCTAAGCGAGTGGGGTATTTCTTGGCCTTAGCCTGTCCGTTTTTTGCTACCTGGTTGGCTGAACTTGTACCCACACCGCACGACTTCATTGGAAGTCGACTGCATATCTGGTGATATGAGTCGATACCTAGATACGACTTCATGTCTATCTTCGTAGCTTCATACCCTCTTCCTATATGATAGACATAGTAGTTGATGTTACTGGCCTATATCTAAAAATATGGGGTTCATTTCGTAGGATTTGACTGTTTACGTACATTATAATGCACTAGGTTTGAACTATGAAGGGGATAAATTTGAAGGAGACCACGGTATCTGCGTCTATTCAAGTGCAGGTGGCTTGCGCGCGGTTGGCACGGGGTATACGAAAGTAGATGTTATTCGGTGCTGTTTGTCCTAGCAAGTGAGAGCTGCATGTGGCATGAATTATAACACAGCACTCTCTGGGTTAGAACCAGGACAATTTAGACTACTACATTCACTTGGTCATGACCGGGGTCTATGAGATGCGGGTCCGTGCCGAGATTCGCAACTTTCACTACCGTCAAATTATTGCGTGCAAGTGATCATCCGAGCGACGAGAGAAAAAACGGATCACTTATCGTCGTCCTAATTTGAATGGCCTAATTCCAAAATAAGGACATCTTTCCCTATAACAGCCGTTATATCGGTGCGGTCTAATGACCAAAATGTAGTGATTGAGGGGTATTGAGCGAGTTTTCTATGCCCTGATGAGCGGGTTTTCTTATCCCTGATGAATGTGGCAACAATCTAACACCAATCAAATTTACACAATTATAACTAGTAGAACGCTATATGAGAAAGAAAATTCATTTGTGGTGCCATCTTCCTTGTGCCCAGTCAGGGCATGAACCAGCTCGTTAGGCTGCAAGTATATAACCAGTGTCTAGAGAAGCAAGATGCCGGGTTACCTTACCTTGAACTACTACTTAAGTTACAATGAAGCTTTAGGAGAGCATAATTATCCTTCTTTTTGCTACGACTGGCGTATAAGCCAAGACTGGGCATGGGTTCGTCGGTTACGGCATTACGCTTACTCACCTACGTGCGCGTTTGCATGTCGTGATGCTCTTTCCGCCGCGACGCTTAACTGTTCTACAACAGAGACGGATGACATGGGTGGCATGTCCGGAATGAGTGGTACGGTGATGACCGAACCTGAAAGCTACGCCACAGATGATGCGTTCTTGCAGACGTTGGCTTGGTGTATTTCAACTCGGTTCAATGACACCTCTGTATGGAAGCTAGAGAAGTACTGGAAAAACAACGCTGCTGGCTCAAACGACGTTCAGGAGGATCCAAAGGAGACTTATCAACAAACCTTGGCCAAAATTAATAGTACTCCAGCCGCTATATATGCGGGAGCGGATTCTTTGAACCAAACGAGCGTGGTGGCTTACGAATTGTGGTACGCAAATTACCACATGGATGTGATTTTTTGGAGGCAGGAGAGACAACAGGAGAAATACGGGTAAGTGTTTCTATAAAGGCTCTTCTACGTCATCTAATCAATCCCAGTCTCGTAATTCTGCTTTTTGGAGCTATCATACCTATCGCGTTCTCACTTTTGCGCTTCCTTCCATTCTCGGCAGTTTGGAGATCCAAGTTCAACGCTTAGATCATTGATCCTCCACTGTTTGGACCTAAATATGACACCCCTAGGCTGTTCGGCCTGGCTCAGGTACCAAAGCGTGGCCAAACCATCTTCATCTTCTATTTCATCGTCGTCAACACTGTGCTTTCAGCCCTTAACTATGAAGATGCAAGGCCCAACACTCGGCACCCCGTGACGATTGGCGTTGGATGTGTATGCTGATTTCCAACCGCCTTGGACTGCCCAGCTTTGCTAATCTGCCATTGGTTTTCCTCTATGGTGGGAGAAACAATCCCCTTATATGGGTGACCGACTGGTCTCACTCGACCTTCCTCCTCCTTCATCAGGAGATCGCCGCCATTGCAACTCTGGTCAGGGCAGTTATCTGAGTCAGCTTCCTTCGGGCGGTGTTACCCATGCAGCCTACGCATGACAAGGATGTTGTAGGTGCCTTGACGTACCCGTTATTTTCCGCTTTGCTATCGTCAAATAAATGGGTCGAGCAAAGTATTTACTGTTTCGCTACGGAGGTACTAGCTGACACTGCACTGCCACGATAAGGGTCACTTCTGGGCTTCGACAATCGGACTGCGCTATACCCTTTTGAATTAAATGTGAGCCAAGACTTTCTTATGTCAGCGACCAACTTATTAAACTTCAATCTATTAAATATTCCAAACCACCATAGCTTATTCCACAGGATAGGGTAAGTTATGGGACTACGTTCATTCGATTGCATTTTTCTTTTTCTATTGTCCATAGCATTTTTATCCTGTTCCGAACCATATTTGTCCTCTGAACTCACGCGTGAACCCTAACCCCGGTATTCCGATATGAATTATTATTGCCAAGGGGCTAGGGAAGGTTTAGGGAAGGTTTATGAAAGACTTAAGAGAGGTTAGGAAAGACTTAGGAAAGGGTTAGGGTTGGGACTGGGAAGAGTTGGAGTTGGGGCTGGGAAGGGTAAGAGAGAGGAATGGGATTAGGGGGTGTGAAAGGGCTGACAGAGGTTTATTCAACAAGCTGAAACCACATTGAATTGTCTATCTAAAGCTAAGGAGAAAAGGAAGAAGAATACTATTACGTTCTCGCTGCGAGCTAGCTGCTATATAGTGGTAAGAGCGTTGAGGTCTGGCAGAATTTGAGAGGGCACGGACCCGGCACAGCCGGGTCCACTATGTCGGGCTCCAGCCCGTGACAGAGGGCTGCATTTTAACACTCCTTCAACTGAACCAAATCCTGGCACTTTTCAACTAGTTTAAATAAGTCACCCAACTACCTTATACTAAAACTAAAGAGAAAATAGTCCTCTACTAATACAATGGATACTTCTCTTGCTTCTTTGCCTTTCTAGTAGATCTGATCCAAAGCTTCCTACAACTTACCCTATACCTACATCCCTTAGTACCCATCTCCGCTTTGAACCACTAATTTAGTACTCTTAACCCTCCATCCATAAATATACTCTATAGCTCTATCTATACCTTCTTATAACAACGCTTAATCAAGTTTAATGTAAGGATGTGCCTTATATATTGATGTGTGGTGCAATTCTAGCACATTGTACTAGAATTGGTTGATCTTTTTAGGCTTTGCCCGAGGGGTCTATTGCACGGAAAGTCACACCACGCTAACCGTTACATTTAACCCCTAATCACAATTTATATTCCCCCCCCTCGGAATAAATTATTTACTACCAAAAAGAGAGGAAACTCTTAACTAAAGCTTGTAATCATAATATTAAATCTTTAATTAAATACATTAGTAGCTAACTATTAATATGCCCAATAATTAGTTCCAAAGGGACGCCTGTCACAAACTCTACGCTATTCAAAGAGCTACATCGGCTTGTCGGGAAGTTAAACGCTCTCAAAGTTAAGGTCTTGTTCTGGCATGTACTTCGAAACCGAAATGAGCAGGCAGATATGTTGGCAAACCAAGCGCTGCAAACCTAACAAAGTATTCACCAAAATGCGATGGTTCGCAATAGCATGTATAGATGTAGTTCATTGATGATAATAGCGGTCAAGCAAAGTAAACAAAACAACCTATATAAGAACGGTTACTGGCTATCTGTAATTCTGTAAATATGATCATGTAAGGGTTAGTGCGACCAGGGTGGATACAGGAGGGAAACGGTAGGTATTCGCTGATGGAAAGGTAGGTTCTCGTATATTGTAAGACTTGAACTTGGCGAGCGTTCCTCTGGCGCTCGCCTACTGCTAGATAATCCCGCCCCCTGAGACCCATAGGGTCACGTGAGGTCAGCTTCTGTCGGATGAGTCAGCAGGTTTGGGTGGTTTCGTCATAGATGTCGATAAATGAGGGGTTCGAGCCGGAGGGTCCGGCTCGAACCCTGACACCTACAAGCAACAAGAACAGCTTGAAGCAAGGAAGCTTTGAATCAATTGAACATCTTTGAAGCCCCTTATCAATATATCTAATTTATCTGTGAATTGATCTCTTATGTCAACTCGGGCCGTAACACTCGAACAGTCACGTGTCCGACAGCTTCCCTCCTAGTCGGGGAGCCGTTGGCGAAGGCTTGCTGGCCTCCGGCAAGGTGGGGCTATTCCTTACAGTTATAGAGATCATCATCAAGGATCCCATATTTGGCCTTTATATTTCGTATAAGAGCAAACCAATTGCTAATCAATTTCGGGTCTTTACATTTAGCTCTTTGATAATCATATCTGCGAGACCAATGCATATAAAGCTCTGGTTGGCGCTTGACAAACTTAGATGCCCAGTTCTTGCCAGCAGGTGGCGCGTCGCGTACGCGTAGAGATGGTTGGCCATTTCTTCAACACCACATAACCTAGGAGGAAATGCTCGTATTGATAGCTCAGCTATATACTGAATAATAGCCTTCTCTTCTGATTCCGTAAGAATCATTGAATTGGGCCTGGTATCCTGTCGAGCTGTACGACCATTGCGTCGATTGCGGATTGTTGTAGCTGGGATATTATAGATCTTTGCTGCAGCTCGAATGCTAAGATTCTTATTATTTTCAAGAGCTTGAAGGGCTAAAATAACCCTAGATCCATTTGGAAGTTGAGACATTTTTTAATGTGGAGAAATTTGATGTAGAAGGAACGCGAACGCGTTGTAGCTAAAAGTGCGCCACTCGGGGGTGTGAGCCACTCGGTAGTGGTTTACGTTATAGTAAATAGCTTCATATATAAATTATCTAACTAGTTATATGAAAAGAAAAATCATATTCCTTTGTGTGCAGATGCCAAGCATCCAAGTGATGTCGCTGATTCACTGCATTTTACACCTAGTTAGGCCGAAAAATGCGACATCGGATGTACAGCCACCATCCGTGTGGCGGTGACCCCACTTTTGGTATGTCAAATAGCCAAGTTGGTATGTCAAATAGCTGGTCCCTAGAATTATCCTTCGAGGCTCTTGACTCCACATTAAAAAGTGAGGCATAAGATTCCACCTTAAAATTACATCACATGTCTACCACTTGGTGTTTTATAAAATTACATTTACAACTTCAATTAAAAAAAGTCACTCGCTATCACTAGAGGTCGCTCGATTACTCGCTCTTTGGCACACTGCATTCTCGCTCCCTCTATGTTCCCGCTTGTGCTACAAATAAAAAGGAAAAAAAGACTACAAACTACCTCCGATGCCTCGAGTTAGAATCACTTCCGAACAAACTGGCAATCCGCACACCACCACTGTGGCTACTACTGCTACTACCGGGAGATCGCCTATCTTTTGGATCTCTCTCATGATGACTATGTCTACGATGTCCACTCTGACTACTCTTCCCGCCTCTCTCCTTCTCGTTCCCACTCAATGTACTTGGTCGCCCGTGCTCCCTCTCTCCCCGCTCCTCTTCCAAGGTCTGCTTAACCTGACGCAACTCGGTGTCCAAATCATCCCGATCACCGACTACTCCATCGAACTGTCTCTGCAACTGTGCCATCTCCGCCAGCACATTGACTACTCGCTCATCCCTCTTCGCCAAATCCGCCACAAGGGCTTGAATGCGGGCTCCATCCCAGATACAGTTTGCGCAACTTCGTCACTCAGTTTCTTTTTATAATCACCAAGTGCACACTTGATTCCATGGAGAACACACTCCCGGAGTGATTGTTTGAACGTATCAGTCCCCTCTACTAAATTGGATTTCGCCTCACGCAATTCGGCTACAACTGAAGACAAAGCTTCAAGTGGCTCCTCACCACAACGACTAGAGAGTAATTCCTCGGGTTGATCCCCATCCTCGGTAGAAAGGGACCCAGACGGCACGCTGACCGCTGGATTCACAAGGCCCACAAGAGGATCCTCCTTTACTTCGCCCTCTGGACTAGACTCTACAGCAACACTCGTTGCATCACCAACATCACCACTCTCGGGTTTGACATAAAAAGGCACTACCCTCTGGTTAGCAATGAAAAAAAAAAAAAAAGTTCGTTTCCTACTCACCTTGAGCACCCCAGGATGCATTCATACCAAACCCATTTAGCTTACCAGAAGATTTTGTCCCAAACATGGCGTATACGCACAACAAAGAACAGCTTGCACTCGCAAGACTGAAAAACAAGAAAAAAAAACAAGTCAAAATCCTCTTGCCTTGGATGTCTCTAGACAGCGGGAGTCCTCCCTTAAGTATCCTTCGTTCCGTCTGCGGATCCACAAAACGTATTCACACTTTGTGTTCATACAATGAGCGGGGCCCCCTTCACTCCCTACAGTCGTTGTCCCCCCTCTTTCAGTACTGCCTTCAGTCGCTCCACTCCTTCTCGGCTTACAACGGACTCCGGTCGGTCCCCTCCCTCTCGTCTTAAAAACTATTTGTCGGTTGTTGCATGCAACATCCTTCCATCTATATACCAAAGTTATAGTCGCTGGCAAACCCGCCTACCCTGCAGTCCGGTCGCATGCGCTCTCTCCCCTACGGGGATATATGTTAAAACAGTGTCGCTTCGCTCCACCTCGCCTTCGCTCCACCTCGCCTTCGCTCGACACTCTACTGTCCGTTCCCTCCTCCGTCGGTCACTCCCAAGGAATTGTTGTGGTTGCACATTGGGTCGCTTTCATCTCTCGTTCGCTATCGCTCACTTTGATGGCTCCCTTTTCTACAATCTCATTATCTTTTGGCCGATTTACACTTTCCCATTTTGAGAAATCTTGGCAGTTGGTAGATGAGTGGGTCCACCGAGATGACGCTATCACGATGACCCGACCACACGCAATCTCAGTCTACAATGGAGTTTACAGATTTACAATACGTTCACATGTTCATGTTCCAATAGTTAAGTTAGCCAACAGAAACGAGGGCTGCCATGTACTTATGGATTATATTAGGGCACTAGAAGCAATAGAAACATAAACAGTCAACCCAGCAGTCAACCCAGCAGTCAATCTAGCAGTCAATCCAGCAGTCAATCCAGCTATCCTGACATCACAAGGGGCTCACCTTCCCACCTAAAACAAACAGCATCAATCTCTCCGGAGCAGAATGTGTACCCTTCACACACCCCAGGTCCCTGAGGGTGACCTAGGCCTTCTGCGGCACCTTTCCCAACATCACTCGCTTGAAGGAACGCCCCAACTTCCGAGTAAAGGTCCTGAGCTTCGTTCGCTCCTGATGCATCCCTCTCAGCGCTGGGGTGATCATGTCTTCCAGATGTTTCGGTTTCTGATCGCTCTGGGAGGGGATTTCGAAGGGACGAACTTCAATTCCCGAATTGTACCTTGGAGGATTGGCCCCATCCTATTGGGGAGTCGCAATCTTGGATCTCTTAGTATCACTCTCAGCGGCACCACCAATCTCGGCCCCTTCGTCTTGTCTCCCCTGTCAGGAGTTGTATTCATCCTCATTGTCATTCTTATCGCTTAGGGAGTTGAATTCGTTCTTGTTGTTGTTCTCGTCCTTTAGGCAATTGCTTTCCCCTTTATAGTCGTCCTCGCCCATTATTAGGCAGCCTTCCGCATCCCAAGGATCTTCAAATTCCCAATCCTCCTCAGTCGCTTCAGCCGCACCACAAATAGCAGCAATACGTACCAGATTCCACCGCAGATCAAGCAATTCCATACTTGGTAGAAGACTAGGGTCATCAGCCTTAATGGTGAACTTCTGGCCCGTCTCAATTGGCCAACCACTAGCACGATGTGCAAGTCTGTTACCCCAACTGGGGTCTCGTAGACCTGCCTCAGTGATCATGCTGTCCTTCAGAATCCGTGTGCTCGGCTTGAGGCCAGATTTCTTGAGCCAGTAGAACTCAACCACAACTTCTTTATTAGTACGGGTAAGCGGCTTCAATGCATACATAACCCTTGAATCCCAATCTTGATGGATGTGGACGTTCAAGGATAACCGATTTTGTGGTGTCTCTACTAGGTGCTGAATTGCATTCTGCCAATTTCTTACTTGCTCGTCGCCCCAAAATAGGCGTAAGCTGTCAAAAGCGTAGCAGAGCTGATCCGGAGACCTTATTGTTGCCGCATATGGGTATATGTGGGCGCCCTGGGGATTTGGAAGTCCTGTAAGGATACAAGCACTTCCATCACGTTCAAGTGCGAGGTTTGTAGCTTGTTTAGACTCTTTACTTCGTCCAGAGCTCTGAGGTGGCAAATCATCAATCGGCGAATTATCAACCGGCGAATCATCAATTATTGAACCGATTTGGCGGAGTCTCTTACTTAGAACTAATAAATATACATTAGTTGATCTCATAGAGCAAGGGTATCAACAAAGACATACAAACTTTAACATGCTGCAATTTATCGTAATCGAGCTGGCCGATAAGATTTCGAGCCGGCTTCTTAGCGTTAGAGTAACCCTCAGAGTAACCCTCGAAATTTTTGCCTTGAGCATTAGCATGGGAGTCCTCAATCACTTGATGAAACTCTCTAAGAGTTTCAAGAGGAGCGACCATGAAAAATGCCAAAGCCATTGCAGTAAGTGAGCGTTCTGCTGTCACTTGCCTATGGGCATTAAATATTTCACATCGCTCTTCAAGATCTTCAATATAGCTGATGGGGGGGGTGTCATCCAAGAGGCTGTCGAGAAGGAAATGCCGAATAATGTTCTGCTTCTTCGAGTTCATAGCTTGAACCTGCGTAAGAAGGCCATTGAGCCCAGAAAAACCAGCATTCTCGTCAGACGCAGCAGTAGACGAGCTAGCGACAGAAGGAAGGGCAGAAGAAGAGCGAATAGCGGAAGGCATTCTCACGGGCGGTTCGAATAGAGGAAGATGTTTTTGTTGCGGCCCGAATGGAGGAAGATGTTGTTGTGGTGACCCGATCGAATGGAGGAAGACCTGGTCGAAAGGAGGAAGACCTGGCTGAATGGCGGAAGATATTCTTGTTGTGGCCCGAATGAAGGAAGATGTCTTTGTTGTGGCCTGAACAGAAGAAGATATTCTCGTCTGAATAGAGAGATATGTCTTTGTGGTATCTCGATCGGATGGAGGAAGATATTCTGGTTATAGCCCGAAAGGGGGGAGATGTCCTTGTGGTAGCTTGATTGAATGGAGGAAGATGTTCTCGTTATGGCCTGAATGGAGGAAGATGTTCTTGTAGTAGCTCGATGGAATGGAGGAAGATGGATGCTCTTGCTGTAGCTTGAATGAAGTAAGGAAGAGGTTCTTGTTGTGGCTCGAATAGAGGAAGATATCCTTGTGGTACCTTGATTAAATGGAGGAAGATGTTCTTGTAGTGGCTCGATTGATTGGAGGAAGACGGATGTTCTTGTTGTGGCTTGAATGAAGGAAGAGGTTCTTGTTGTGGCTCGAAAGGAGGAAGATGTCCTTGTGGGGTAGCTCGATCGAATGGAGGAAGATGTTCTCGTGGGAGGCCGAATGGAGGAAGATGTCCTTGTGGTGACTCGATCGAATAGAGGAAGATGGATGTTCTTGTGGCTTGAATGAAGGAAGAGGTTCTTATTGTGGCTCGAATGGAGGAAGATGTCCTTGTGGTAGCTCGATCGAACAGACGAAGATGTTCTCGTTGTGACCCGAATGGAGGAATGTCGTAGGTGGGTTCAAATAGAACAAGCAGCTAGGCAGGTGTTAGCAGGGATAAAGTACAATAATGACCATAATACAAGAACGTCACACATTTTATTGAACTGACTTCAAAGTCGAGCTACGTGCGGTAAAGCGATAGCAAGTGAGAAGAGTGCGAGTGATGAAATGAATATTATGAGAAGTGATTGAGATTTTCCAAAACACGTTGACGGGTAGCAAACTGTTATGATGAGGGTACCCGTGTTCGACACGTGACCATCTCAACAAGGTCAGAGCCGATGTGTATGGTGTGTTTAATGAGGTAAAAGATTATAGAGAAAAATAAACATGTTAATAAGTATTACATGTCGCGATCTTAAGTAACTAAGTAAGCTAGTTAATTGTGCGACCTTTTATATTGTACAAGGTTGGAGGTAACCATACGGCCTAATAAGTCCTTTATAGCTTCTATGGCCAAAGAGAACAAAGGAAGTCTAGTGTGTCTTAATTGAAGCTATAATATTTAATCAAGAGTATATTTGCTGGAGTCATCTGTGACCGTATGAGTTAAGAGAACAAAGGAAAGGGTACTCCTCGGTGGAGACCCAGGGGGGGCCGCAACCGCACAGCAGCCTCAAAACGCATGATGCAAGGGATGAGCCGCGTGACTTGCTGTCTTTGTGGCTACTATTTTCATATTTACATTATTCGGCCACTGATGTTAAGGTCACCTGCCACTTAGGAAAGAGGGAATAGTATATACGTATGGCAGAAGCGGGCTAAAGCGAATATTATTGCGGTTATTGGGCCTTTTTCTAGCCGTATATAATGGACGTTGAAGCTAGTATAGTACGGTATTATGTGTGTGTACTACAATGCAATATGGCAGGGTGAGGATCAAAGTGATCTTTTATTGGCCTCTGCAACTGCTGGATCTGTGCTTCACTCCAACAGGGATGTCGGATGCCTTTACCACATTAGTTTGGCGTAAATGCCAAATTTTCTGCACCGCGCAAGGCAGAGCAAATGCAAGTAAATGCATCAGAAGTAAAGAACTCCGAGCATCACAACAAGGGGATGCATTAGAAGGAATCAGTTAGTTCCGCCCCTAGAGTAGCTATTCTTTTCTGTAGATGCTGGCCTTCTAAGGAAAAGGGAAAACTGGGGGAAGAGATGAGGAAGGGCGGGGTCAAGCCCAGCCAAAGCTTACAAGTCTGCATATTACGAAGTCAGCTCGAGCTAGAGAGTCTCACTTTGCTCCTCCGCCAATGGCATGGTCTATTGTGCAGAGTAATAGCAGCTACAGGGAGCCTGCAGCTGCAAGTACAAGCGACGTAGCAACGCTAGATTCCCTCAGCCAGCTATTTCCACCCTCTTGTTCAGCCCAACAATTGAGCAGTGGCCATTGGTGAGATTAGGTGCCGGCCTCTGATTCCGAATTGAGGGATGAGAACCGTGAGATCTGCAGACAACGACGGCTGTTATATTCAGGATTAGATTTCAGCTGGTTATAAGTGGGTGGGTTGGTTGCGCCCAACCAAAGTAAGCCGGAATCAAACGGGAGCGACGGCGATCCTGGAGCGAAGCGCTACTTGTAACTAGCGCTGCTGTAAGAATATGTACGATTTTCATTTTTAGAATGGTAAATAGCTTTCACTCCTCAAACTTTTCACTGAAACTTGGCTACGACAATCTACTTGTGTATGGCGCAACGTGATAATGAATGACAAGCAACTGCGTTACCTTTCCACCTGAATCCTAGGTCCCTCCGCTAATATAAACCCTATACTGCTTTGGTTTATCCCTTGAGAATCGATCAATTCGTTAAAAATAATATAGCTTTAAGGGCAAAAGAATTACTTTAAGCTCTTTAAGTTATCTATTACTAAAGCTAATTAGGACCTCTTAGGCAATTAAAATTGGGTTTAGCTAACGTAGTTTACAAGTGAGTGGGCCATACAAGTGAGTGGGCCACCTCGCTAATATTCCTAGCCTTCTTTCTTGTAA
>CAKNEU010000408.1:0-14938 GCA_930272665.1 Mariannaea elegans | reverse complement strand
ATAGCCCTAACGCTAAGCCTCTTTCGTTAGGGGGGGCCGGTTGACGAGGGGGCCGATTGACTTGTGGCCTACGTTATGTGGAGGCGAAGCCGTGGTGTATGGGCAATCCCTCGACCGCCGGGATTGGCTTGGAATGGTCGCAATGGGAGGGTAAGATAGGCTTACAAAGCAGGCGTTTGGTGTGGATCTCGCCCCACCAATCAGGGACTGCTACCTTTTGACGGGCCATTCGCCGGCATCAGTCACAGACGGATAGACCCCAGTTGTCAATGAGACGGTGTGAAAGGCTGGGCCTGTTGTATGGTTGCAACGAAAAGGGAACCTGTATTGGTCTATCTAATTATGGAGAGAAAAGGAGACTGAAGGAGCTTCGCGCGGAATCCCTCCCTTTATACTTGCTAGTTACAGCATACGTGTTCACATTGATCGTACAGTTCCAAGTTGCATAGGGTTCTCAGCTGCGTTGGTGATGCTTTGGCGATGCGTTAGAGAACCTTCAGCGGAAGGGTCAGAGTTTTCACCCAGCATAGCTCCTTGAGAGTTCCGCCCAGCATAGCTCAGTAGCCTTTCACCCGGCATAACTCCAGAGTCACAGCCCGGCATAGCCCAGGCTCTATCGGCCCTAGCCCGTAACAATTATTGACTCATTGGAAAGTACATGGTATTAATTTACCTGTGTAGGCGTCTTGATAGGAAAGTGACGTTTTGTAGCCTCAGGAGGTGCTTCTGTCTACTGATTTACAGGGAAGCTCTAATGGAAGACATCGACAGATATTACATGACACTATGTCTTTTGTCGGTTGGCAACCGATGATCTCAGTTATTGAAATTGGAAAGGCGTCACATGTCGTACTTTACAGTGGCTAGGGCACAAGCTGTACCTGCCACACACATCCTTATCAGACTTGCAAACCTATATCATGGTGATGAAATAAGGAATAAGAAGTAGATTAGAGTAGATCACTCTTGAAACAACAGACAAAGCCCAAAGAAATCATCAGAACGTAAAGAATCCAGCTGGAACAACTCCCGAATCTCATCATCTGGCGTATCCAAAGCAAGTTGAAAGGTCAAACTATCTCTCCACAGTTCTTTAACCAAAGTTCCACATCGATGAAGCAACTTTACAGTGCTTTGATGAGACTTTCTGACAGCCCACGCGAGGGGTGTATAGCCATTGCAATCTTCTGAGTCTTTGCACATACCGTCGACCGCAAGAAGAAGCTCAAGCACACGGTCGTGTCCTTTTTCTGCTGCCCATGAAAGGGCTGTTCGACCGGCACGATCACGGGCATTTGGGTCTACGCCCGTGCATCTTAATAATGCCTTGACTAATTGATAGTGGCCTCGTTTTGCAGCCCAAATAAGGGGTGTTTTTCCATGCAAGTCTGTAGTGAATGTTGCTCCACTCCTTAGCAAGATATTAAACACCTCCAGGTGTCTATTGCCTGCAGCCTGGAGCAATGGAGTCCATCCAATATTGTTCGCAACGGAAAAATCAATTCCCTTCTCCAGCAATAGCTGGACCACATCCAAGTGGCCCCCACTTGAAGCCGCGTTGAGTGGGGTCCATCCACTCTTGTCAGATATTGTGAAGTCTGCTCCCTTCTCCACTAACAGCTTGACCACATCCAAATGGCCATTGCCTGAAGCCACGATGAGAGGGGTCCCTCCACTCTTGTCAGATATTTTGAAGTCTGCTCCCTTCTCCAGCAAGAGCTTGACCACATCCAAGTGGCCCCTACTTGAAGCTGCATTGAGTGGGGTCCATCCAATGTTGTCAGATACTGTTAAGTCTGCTCCCTTCTCCAGCAAGAGCTTGACCACATCCAAGTGACCGTAACTTGAAGCCATATTGAGTGGGGTCCATCCACTGTTGTCAGATACTGTTAAGTCTGCTCCCTTCTCCAGCAAGAGCTTGACCACATCCAAGTGGCCCCCACTTGAAGCCGCATTGAGTGGGGTCCATCCAGTGTTGTCAGATACTGTTAAGTCTGCTCCCTTCTCCAGCAAGAGCTTGACCACATCCAAGTGACCGTAACTTGAAGCCGTATTGAGTGGGGTCCATCCACTGTTGTCAGATACTGTTAAGTCTGCTCTCTTCTCTAACAACAGCTTGACCACATCCAAGTGGCCCCCACTTGAAGCTGCGTTAAGTGAGGTCCATCCACTGTTGTCAGATATTGTGAAGTCTGCTCCCTTCTCCAGCAAGAGCTTGACCACATCCAAATGGCCATTGTCTGAAGCCACGATGAGAGGCGTCCATCCATCCTTGTTCGAAATAGTGAAATCTGCTCCTTTCTTCAGCAGCAGCTTAATGACCTCTAAATGGCCACTAATTGAAGCCGTGATGAGTGGACTCCACTCATCATTGTCTGGAACAGTGGAGTCTGCTCCCTTCTCCAGTAATAGTTTGACCACATCTAAGTGACCACTACCCGAAGCCGTACCGAGTGGGCTGCATCCGTAGCTATCCATCATTGTCCAATCCGCCCCCTTCTCCAAAAGGAGTTTGACAATCTCCTTATGCCCTTTTGTGGCAGCAACGTATAGCGGAGTTCTTCTCTCATTGCTTGGAGTGTTCGGACTAGCCCCATTTTGGATCAGATATCTAACCCCAGAAATCCATCCTGCTGACGAAGCTGCCAGGAGCGCAGTTCTGTTCGATGAATCGGCATGATCCACGGATAGACCACCTTGATTGACGAGATAAATCAATGTTTCCATAAAACCGAGTAGTGCCGCGTAAAATAGTCTCCCTCCAGCCTCAATTTCGCCCTGGTATTGCAACATATCGTCCTGAAAAGATGGCTCGGCCTGTCTTCTCCAGCATTCCCAATTGTTGTTCCCCGCGCTGAAGAAAGCGTTTACACAACTTATAGTTTCCCTTTCGTTGTCTGTGTTATATTTAACATGCTGGTACCATGTTGTTGTCGCATATTGTCGAAATGCTTGGATCACACCGGTTTTCCCTTCTCCCACAATTTCCTGCCAGGCTTGGTCAAAGTTCATGTAGCGAAGACATGTCATCGCAAGTAAATTACTTTCCCTAGCCTCATGCCTAACACGTAACTTCTCGTTGGAAATAAGCTGCCCTTTCGGAGCCAATTCATGACAGAGAATGTACTGCTTCACAGAAAAATGTGTCAGGTGGATAGTGAGTAGCCCTGGCTCGGAGACTGGCCCTCGCGTTTCGACCAATGATCCACAGAGATCGAGCACCTCGGTTTGGATATAATCCTCGTCAATTGCGTCTGGCATTTCGCTTTCGGATAACGTCTCACACCCTTCATCGGCGAGAAGCAATGCTTCTGTGATCTCGAGAATGGTCATTGGACGTAAAGCAAAGGTAGCCCATCGCAAGATCGCCAGCGCTCGGCTTCTGTCAGGCTCTGAAAGCTCAGAGATTCTCCTCCAATTCCGATCATAAAGATCAGTCAGTCTAGTGGGTGCTTGATCAATTGTCCGCTGAAGGGAGCCCAGGCTTTTCCCGCTGCGCAGCTGTCCCTCGAGGATTTGGATGCCAAGGAACATACTCTCGAACCGGTCGACTACTCGGGATGACAGTTCATCCCGCTGCATCTCACTTTTGTTATGTAGTTTCCGGTTTATAATGCTCCGTGCAAACTGCATGGCATCGTTATTAACATCCTTAGGACCTACTGGGCAGTCAAAGAGCGCCCAACGCGTTCCAATCCCGCACATGTGGAAACCTTCTCGTATTTCCGCCTCATCGCGACTAATAATGGCAAGTCGCGATGGTTTTGAGATGAGCTGTTTCAGAGATGTGAAGAATTCCCTGAGAGACTGTCGATAACTAGCCCTCCAATCGTTCCCGGTTCCAGCACACTCATCAAGTCCATCAACAACGAAGACACAAGCTGGTACGCTCTGCATTACAGCTTCGAAGAGTTCCGTGATATCTCTACGAGATGCAGGGCGTTTGTCGCTTGCCTCCCACCGTACCAACGCAAGCTCAAATGCCTGTTCACTTTCGAAGATCATCTGGTAAGTCCAGGCTCGGATGATGGAAAAGGGGTCTGCACGGTTGTCCGAATCGGACGAAAAGAAGTGGTATGCGACGAGAGAGTTGGTGGATTGAAGGTGTTCGATGATCTTGGCGCAGAGAATTGTCTTGCCATACCCAGCAGGGCCATGAATCCATAAGGCTTTAGTATGAGCCGGGTCTGGCTTCTCCCATTCTTGAAACTCACGCCATTGCAAGATCCACCCGCAAGTGCCATCCAATCGTCTCTGAACAAAATTGTCGTACATCGCCATGGTCGACATGGTTCCTAACCACTGAGGAAGCTCTTTTTTGAATTCGACTTATTCGTCAGCATAGCATCATATCGTAAAGGAAAAGACGTACCATTTCTACGTTCTTTGTCCCGCGCAAGAGCCTGTTCTACCGCGATAGACAGTTGTTGTATTAGATCAGGTAAGTTTTTGAGTTCCGGTGTTTCTATTATTCATTTACAGTTGCTTAGCCGACCCCACAAGTCTCATTATCGGCGGGTCAACTGTACCTGAGCTTTCTTGTGCGGAGTTTGCGCCATGTCTTTCCGGTGGCGGCACCAAACCGTGCAGACGTTGCAGCAGCCCCGAGACGTTCTGGGTCTGTTCGGATACCTTATTCTTATCCTGGAGAGCCCAAGTCATTCTCGCTTTCCTGGACATGGATTCGTGATATTTCTCCAACCGCACTGGTCCTTTTGCATGACCACGAGGACCCTGCGGTGGAAACGTTGATCCCGCTGTCGAAGTCCCATCTAGTGGTGCACCATTTCCAGTAGGATCAATGTTGCGGATACACTGAAAGATCTTGTCCACTGTTTCACGCACTTTTGGGTCATCAAGGGCCGAGTGGTGCCCATCCTTCAAATGATTGTCGCCATAGCCTACGCTCTCACTCCACTGTTGTAACATAATTCGATCGGCGTCCCGTTGGGCGAGTAAAGGCTGTGACTCAAATTTGGCATTCTTGTACCAGTCAAACCTCTCCTTGGCGTCTCGGGTGGAAGTCACCAGGCCTGCTAATCCGGCGACACCGATACCAAGTCCAGCAGCTTCCATGGTTGGGGATGTTCTTTTCAGACGGGCAACGCTAGTACGTACGGTAAGGAAATAGACATGCAGGATGTGTACTGAGTAGATGATGAAACACACCGCTGAACATGGAGCGATAGGGCTCTAAGTTAATCGGCCCATATAGAAAGGAGAGAAGAAAACCAAGAAGCAGAGCCTCGTCAGGCGGAACCCTCCACAGCCGGTTGGCGGAAGCGCGGTGCAGGCATCTGCAACATGACATGGCGGGGCACTGCCTCCTGCTTTCGCTGATCAAATTGAAGACGCAACGCTATTCGTCGATTAGAAAGGGACGAGGCGACCTCAAGCTGAAACCCGGACCACATGGCGTATCGGCATTGTCCAACACAGCGAGCAGCCCAAGACATCCATAGAATAGGTGGAGAGCAGCTAGCAGGACGGACTGATATCGGTTTAAGATTACCGGTAATTAACTAGGAAGATATACAAGCAACTATGCGGGACGATGGGCATGAGCTAGCTTGTTGAAGAGACCAACGAGGCGTATTTTGGATAGTGCAGTGTGGAGGCTGTGTGCGCTGTGGGTCCGGCATTGCCCGTACAACTTGAATTGTGCTTCGCCGTCCCAACCTGTATGTTGTATTGCCCCCCCCTTCGTGAGTCCCGCAACACTGCAACACTACACACGCATCACACGTTCACTAGCAAGGACGATATACTTACGTTTGTTCCGGTCACAAAAATCCGAATGAGAAGTCATTACAAAGGAGCATTTGATAAGTGTCTCCACAACCCCAGGAGACGATCTACTACTAACTGCAGTAGCTTACATCAGACATCAAGGTACATATACATTAAGCCTAAAGTAGGGTGGGCGTACATTTCTGTCCCGACGGCCAAGTGAAATGTGCGAGTCGTTTCTTGTAACGCGGGTAAGGGCTGACTTATAAGTGACCCCATAAAAAGGCGTGAGGAGGCTACAACCGCGGTGCTGCAAATCAATCTAGTATTTACAGCTCAACTGTATTTGCACAAAATTAAGCGGCTGTGTAAATGCACATTCCATGCACTTTACCACTCTAGAAGGGGCCTACAGCATCTAGCCACAGCGGTACGCCAAACGCCCGCGTAAGCATGAGTGGTCAACTTGCAGGGCATTATCCAGGCGCCGTCAGCTTCAGAGCCCTCGGATGCCCATGCGTAACTGCCGAATGTAATCCCATCCTATGGCTTGTCGGCCATTCTATCTAGATTCTTCCCATCAGCAATGAAAGAACAGTAGGTTTTACCGAAACCCAGACTCTTACTAAACGCACGAACGATGATGAAAAGACCAAGACCCCGCATCTTGATGAAGGTGCGACTTGTCGAGTTTTGGGGCCTCTTGGTAAACCGTGTTGGTGGATACTCTAAGTACTCGCCATAGTTAACAAATCGCCATACGGCAAGAATCGTCAGGCGCGTAAACTGCAGGTTAATGACGCCAATTGAATCACGGTGTTCGCCTTGAGGCACTTTATGGACAGCATTGACGCTACATGGAGCCTGAATTAGCAGACACCGCTCTTGACCCCCCGGTCCCGTGTCTAGCTGTGAACGGCAGAAGGGAATGCTGGGGTAGACCATGGACGATAAGATGTGTGCATGCCGCTATGTGCTGGTGCTGGAACAAAAGTAGTTAAGATGTATGCAGCCATAAAACCGTGCAAAAAAAAAAAAAAAAGGCCTCATTACTGTCAGAATCGCCAACTTCACAAAGTCATTTTTGGGGAGGTGGGTGCGTGAGGAGCTTGCTATACTCACGAAGGATATCAACTATCCTGACTATAAAAGGCCTACCTTTTTCCTTTCCAATAGCTAGAAATGAAGACATTCTATGACCTCAATTTCTCCCTCTTGTTGTGATAAGGATGATCGCGTGGGTGTCGTTGGGGGTAATTGAGAGTCTCAAAGAGCTGATTACCACCCTTGCTGCAATCGGCACTAAAGGACTAATGAGGTTGGTGGTTGCGAGCATTGCTGAATCTGAGAGAGGTATCGCTTCCATCTCAGTGGGTGTGGCAGTCGGTCTCAAAGGATCGGGAAGGCTGGATGCTGGTTACATCATTGCCTGAGGGTCGGCATCCATCAAAGTGCCGACGGGCTGCATCTGGGCTTCAGTTGAGGGTGGCAGTTCAAACAAAGCTTCCGCCTGTTTACGCTAGGCGCTTAGGTAGGGAAGATGTGAACTGCGGGTTCGCGGGGGTTTAGGAGCTCACGGACGGGAAGACTGCCTTGTGAGGCTTGCTGCTAAACAAATGAGCGAGGAGTCTTTAATTGCCTAATGCTTGATTCGGGCGTCACGAACGCCGACGATACTGCTCGCTGCACCCCTTGGCTCTTCCACACATATGCGTAGATGCCCATCTTGGCACATCGCACACCCATGCCGTTCTGCCATGCTTCCAATGGCGTCACCGCAATCGTCACTCCGTTGGGCGTGCAAAACGCCGGCAACATGAATGTCAAAACTCTTGCCGCATCCCGTCCCTGTGATCTGCACAATCGGCCACTCTCCTCGCGCCACGCCCAGATTACGGTTTCTTGCAACCCTCGGAGCTCGGCCGCCAGTCCCATCATCTGCTTCAGCTAGCCCTGAATGTCAACCTAGTGCAGCTGCCCGAACCGTTTTCGTTGCATGTCCTCCCACTCAGCGTCGAATATCGTTCGGACCCGCTTGACCCCAGCCACGACGGGCAACCCTCGCTCCGTCCGGTCCTTCGCTTCGAACCCGAAAAGTCGGTGCTATTGCATGCTGACCTTGCGAAACTGCTCCCGGCTGCACATCGTACCCAACTCGCCCTGCCCAAACATTCGCGCGTACATCAGCCCAGCAATGTGTGGCCCATGCCCGGCCTGCAGATTGTATATGCTGTCGATTAAACTGGCATCCCCATCGTCCTCAAGCTCGCCAAACTCTCCGTCCACTACCATCATCATTGAATCCAAACACCTTGTTGAAATATCAATTGGCAATACCAATGGTAATGTGTCTCCACGAGCTAATGTTCAACTTTTACCTGGAAAACTCGGTGCTGAACTGCTGCACCACTCGTCGCGCTCGGTCGCTGGTTTATTTGCGCTTTCGAAACCACTCCATGAACGCAGTCTCCTCCTCCTTTTCTCGGTCTTCTTCGTCTCCATCTTCCCCTGCATCGACCTTCTCCTAACCTATCTCGATCCAAGACTCCCTGACTTTCTTCTCCTTCCCTCCATCACTACTCGCCACCTCTCCCGCCCATAAAAATACGCTTTCGTTCCGCTTCTGCTTGATCCTACCTTGAACGTTCTGCCAAAATGGCAAACCCAACCACATGTACCACACTAACAATTCTCCTACCTCATGCGGAAAATATCGACGGATGATCTTGATGTTGCCGGTCTTGCGGAAACCCTTGTGGTATATTGTCACGAAACGCACCAAGCCTCACTTCCTAACATTATTAAGGTGGTCCAAAAACAATGTAAGCCCACTTCCTCTGGGTGCGAAGTCTATGAACGTGTGCCTCCAGTTTGGCAAGTGACGGCCAGAAATAAGACACCAAGTTTCAAATATATCAATGAAACAAAATAGCATAACTTATGTAGAAGGGATCATAAGATCTAGTTCTTCGCGGAAAAGAAAAACCAGAAATCGGCCAAGAAGTTCGTTCAGCTCATGTTAGATTATGACACCCAAGCTTTAATGCTCTTACGATCTCTCTCACTGGACCTTCAGCCAATCATAACTATTTACCAATGTGTCAAGCTGAAAATTACAGCACTCTGAAGGTCTCAGTAGCTTAATGGTCGCAGCGCCGCGAGGGCGTACCGCTATGTTTTGGCGATCAGCCAGCTCAAAAAATTGGTTACATACGTCGGCAAAATGCCCACAAATTGCGGGCGATGATTCGTATCTAGTGGAAGCCCACCACTCATCACACGGGAGCGACAGTAGCAAGGGCGTGGAGTGGTATATACAAGGCTTCCGTCGCGTGTGGCAGTGCAAATACGCTCGCACAATTAATAAAATAGTAAAAGCAACATGCTGTAGTTACCTGCATCGTCACTCAAGACGATCTATTAGTAAAGGCTTCCACAACCTATAATAATATACAAGTTGCCAGGTAGGGCGGGCAGCTGCTGGTCGAGCAGCCTAAGTCGAAGGCACAGGCTCACACCGCCTACCCGGGAGCACAGCCCCAGTCCAGGCGGAACACACAGGCAACGCCCCCCAAAATAGTGTGCATTTTTGATCTAGTCGAATTTCGTACTCCAAATGTACAATCGAAGGCTGACTGCGTATTCATTTCATTCTTACGGCATGAATATAATGAGAAGCAACTATAGTGTGTTAGTGAGGTGGGCCCTAATCAGTCCGGTGGGCAGGTGCGCTGTGTAGTCTAACTTCTGGAGTTAATCCGCCTCCCGGGAGGCGTTGTCTTTAACGATGCCGATGGGGACAATGGCTGGGTGTGAGCTTAATGCCTGTAGCTCGAGCCCTCTCCGGTAGCTAATTGTGTCGCGTAGCCTGATAATCTAAGGAATAACGAGAGGAGCTAAAGTGCTACCGGAATGAAGTCACAATACTTCAGCTTCTGGACCAGCCTACGGCTCAGCCTTTGATCATCTAATTTGTACCCAAACTAAGATATTCTCATCCCAGAGATTAGCGTGTTATCTCAAATTGCTGACTGCATAAAGTGGCACTAGCGCACAGCCTCGTCGTACATGGCAATAGTCTTTTCAGCTATCAACACTTGGACCTCGCGTCATCTAGCCTGATGCATTACCCTCAATAACATCTTCTCATGCATCCCAATCACCACAAATTAGACAGAACGAGCCAGATCTGACCACAATAGCCAACCTACCTCAACAATGGGCTGCCCAAGGCCTAACTGCACGAAGATCCCCAACGAACTCGAGGATTATTCCGACATATCTGGCATCGGTGTAAGAAATCCCTCAACTTACGCTGTCTCCATGCTCAGGGTCCAGCAGGTCCTACTCGGGTTCATCATTACAGCATGGATCAGTGTACTCGCTCTTATTACCTACTTTATCCTCGCCTTTGACCCAGGACTGGACCCCTTCCGAAATCCAGACGCACAAGGGCCACAGGATCTACCACAGAGACGATCGCCAAATCCAGTGGATACGATGATACTTGATTTATTTCGGCCAATTCGGTCTCGTATTACAAGGCATAACCAAGACTACAGGAAGATTGAACATACATTCAACCAGGTGCAACGTCCAACCACGGTTATCCTTATTATATACTAAAAATGTATAGTGCATCCTTTCGCTTGCAGATACTCAATTGATTACTGGGATTGCCCTTGCTGTGAGTGGATATTATGCCCTAATGTGCGGCTTACAGCTGTAACTTTGGAAGATTCTAGTCTATCTCATTTATTTCTCTTGCGTTACTCACCTTTCGGCGTTGACATGCCTTCGCAATTACCTCTATCACCGGAAACAAGACCTTATTTGGAGGCTAACTCTGATGTTCACTCTTCTCATTCTTCTCCTTGTTGCATTTGTTCCAACTGCTACTTATATACCTGTGAGTGGCGATACGGATAGGTTTTACGATATTTACGATGACGACTTCTTTCCTGCGTTCTGCCACTTCAAAGGAAAATTAGACATGCATACGTCGTGGGATAACAGGTTTCCGTCAGCCTTGTTCTCCTGCCTGTTGCTTGTTTATGGGTATATTGTCCGAATCAGCAAGCTCTCAAAGATAACATCTATCTCAATCCACCGCCGATTAGTCGGATCGCTTGATCGGGTTCATAGCCGAGTTTTTGAAGCTTCGATATGCCGCTTTCGAAGATTCAACCCTTATATAGGGTTCAGGGTGGCAGCCATTTGGCTCCCCTTGCAAGCATCTGTGTGTTGCACATTAACACTTCTAGTAGATGTATATTCGTCAATGCTATTAGAGGTAGGCGCTGCTCTGCCTTATGTTCTTATTAAATAGCTCACCTTGGTTCAAGATATCGTCCGTTACTATATCTACTTTATGGGGAGTTGTTCGTATATATTATACTTTGGAAGAAGTTGTGGATTTCGACTACGAATCAGAGCCTAGCGATAATGGAAGTGAATGGAGCTTCGGTCAAGTGATTCCCTTAGTTCTGCTTGCCATTCCAACAATATCCATCACCAAACTATTATACACATATTTCTTTTCTAAAAGTCAGGTTATTTTTCTCGCTGCTAATGGTAGGATGTTCTAACTCACGATATTATAGGAAATACGTTACTGGAAAACTCAGAGCAAACAGCGAATATCACCACCTCGAACTCCGGCGGCCTATCTCTGACAACAGCCTCCTCTACATTCCAGAACAGTAGGGAGCATATATTGAACCGACAAATCGATATCGAGCCTGCAGGCTGGAGGATACATTACTCGGGTGAAACTGAACAGGGGATGGAGCTACAGCCTCAAAGAACCATGGCTGAAGCTTCAAACCTTCTCATAAGTACGGAATCAACATTAATTAGAATATGAAGAGCCTAACAATATGGCAGATGATCAAAATGAGACCACAATCGAAGGCTGCAGTAACCCAGTCATCTCCAGAGGAGAGGCACGAATGCAGAGTAACATGGAAACCAACTTTTCAAGGCTCATCGAAAGCAGCAGAGATGTTTCCTGGGTTCACTACAAGTGGTCTTCTCTCAATGTTCTAGCAGGATCAGCTACAACGTTCACCATCTCAGTGTTGTGTCTCGGCGTTAACATAATCACATCATACCCAATCAATGAAAATATAGGTATTTCCTTAATGATGGCCGTCTTTATGGTTTTATTCTATCCACTGATCTGCTGCGCATGCATGATACAGTTAAATATCTACCTGGAATATAGTTCTTTGAGTAAGACCAAACGGCTCTTCTGGGCGAGGCTGAGTGGATTCCTGTTCTGGGGGGTGGGCGTTGCAGCTGCACTGTACTGGTTGATGTTCCCATATCTTCTTATGCCACCGTTGGGGATCTTTGGTGCATACCATGTCTGTACCATCTTGTACTGGTCAATAATTCCCCTGTAGACATTATCTGTCTTGGTGTTCAGACTGAAAGGAGGATTTAATCAGCAGGAGTCGCATCAAGAAAATAAACTTGCCTCGGTGATATTAGTTCAATTCGCGTGGAAGGTACTCGCACCCTCGAGGACTGGGTTTCTCTTCTCTCCATCCCTACTCCCCTGTATTGGTCGAAGTCTGACATCGCCAGGGAGCCAATATCTGCAATACCGGATCCAACTACAAGGGATTAGTATCGTCAAGCCCAACATTTCTGAAATTACTCTTTCCAGTACACCAAAGCAGAGACGAACTGGTCCTTTTTTTTTTTCTATCGGTCAAACTCAGAGGTTGAAAAAAGCCATTGTGCTGTACTGCTGTGCCGCTTTTTACATGCCTCCCTAAACGGGCTGAAATAGTCATGCGAAGATAGCGATTCTGGTAATTGTTAACTTTGTTTTCCTGCAATATAGTGAATATTATGTACCGTGAAATTTGGGGCACCTACTGGATTCTAGTTCGTCTTTCTGCAACTGCATTTGTTTGATCTCATCAAGTTAGTTCTTTGAAAGCGACATGAAACTTCCCATCCATTGCCGGGCTACCTCTCGTTTTTTTTTCTTTTGGAGATCTTTGTGTCGGCGATCAGTTTGCGCCTTGGAAAAGGCAACTTCTTCCATAACCTCGTTGCCGCACCTCTGAATGTCATCTGCATCAGTTTTCAATTCTTGATCAAGGACTGCCAGAGAGCGTTCACGAGCTGCTTTTGCCCATCAGAAAGTTAGCAAGCGCACTGCAATATGGGAAGTGCACAAGGTGACAAACAGGGACGTTGTATTGCTTCCACTGCATGCTTACAGCAGCGGATAATTGAAGCGTGGAAGTTGCAAAGAGCCTCCTGAAGTCTCGTAGATGTCGGATACAAGGACTGGTACTCGGCAAATCGTGGACAGTGTATTTTGAAACCCTTTACAGCCTGGTCTTGGGCTTCGAAAGAGGATGTGTAATTTACCACAAGCTATTCTAAGTTAGTTAATCACATGTCCTACACATGCACCGATCTCTGGTACTTACCAGCATAGTAAACTTGACGCTTCCCCAGACTAGAGCGGCAATTTCTGGGTGCGACGAGACGAGTGCCTCATCAACGGCTTTCCAAGGTTGTAGGGTTTGCAAGTGCCCTGGCGGACGAAGACGAAGTAACTGAAGCCATGGCGAGTGTCAGTCTAGTCTGAGCAAGAATGCAGAGTTGCGGTAATCTCATGGCGTGGGGTGGGTTGAATCAACATTTGTTAACGCTTCGTGCCGAGCGAGAATGCGTCCAGAGGCAAAAGTTTTAGTTACCCTTTGGTCTAGCCGTCGGGCGTTAATAAGTTAATGTAGTATAACTATCAACCAGATCTCCACGTCGTCTTCCAGCGTTCGGTATTAGATACTATTACTTGACTAATTAAATTCCTGCTTTGCGCTGAAGGCAACTCAAGCCACCACATCGAATTCCGCCAAAAGTCATAGACGCAGCGGCGACTCAATGAGATGGACAGGTTTAGTGGACCACGAGGCCGATTCTCCAGACACAATGTGCAATGGTAGAGCTTAGGCTGACCATGTACAATTTCACTGGACGACCTTTGTGGTGAATTCTCTGGTCGTGCCTGCGTTGGGATTGTGCGCCGAAGTTACGAGGCAACAGTCCAAATATCCCATCTTGAAAGAGTCTCCATTCGGTACCCAATTACGCTTTCTTCCGCTAACAGTACTCCGGATGCCCAGGTCCTCGCTCTCTTAGCTTCATGATAATTATTTTATCCCCACTAGCCGCCAACACAGTATTTAAACTCACAGATACGAAGTACAAGGCCCAACGCGTATCTGCCCAAGCGCCCTAAAAAATCAGCTTTACTATTACACTAATAAATATAAAAAGGCCGTAGACGTGCATATCATATTAAATGAACTACATCTGCCCGAGAGCAGGAACTGGAGCTCGGCTAGCATGAATTGTTTGGTACCCGCTTGTACGACAAGCCGCTCATTAACTACTCCATTGAAATCGATCTGGGATTCTACAGGGGAACTTTCAAACCGGTACCTCTTGACCTCTTCAATACAGATGGTTACTAATATACTTTAAAGCAGATCGTTCAAGGAAGGCTCGTACAAGAATGTGTAAAATTCTTGATACAGTCTCACCAGAGGAGTCACGAGCGCTTGGAGAGGAACCGATTGAAAGGGCGGGGGTTTACCAAGAAACTCCCGCCCATCCAAGTTCAGCGTCAGTTTTTTCATTCATTCATTTTTCTTTGCACAGACATTTTCGTCCGGCTGGTGGGGCACTTCTTTGGCCAAGCTGCATTTCCCAACCCTTATTTTGGTGACCGTGTGCTTGGATTATGAGTGCTGCACGGTCTGCCCCACTTCACTGGTCCTGGCTCTGTCGTAGCGCGCGTCAGCTTCAGCTCTCCCCCCACAAAGCTGACTGGCATCCAACTGACATAACTTACAGATTAGCTTACCGGCAGTTGCTTGGAGTGGTCTCCACCAACGCTTCGGGCCTTGCCACTGGTTCGGTGCGAGAAGGCCAAGGCGAGAAAATACCATGTGCAATCAGACTGATTCACATTGGTGCAGCTTAATGTGAATATCGCTGTTTGCTGGGGACATCTCCATCCGCCATGTTCGTGCCGTGCAGACAGTATCTGCACCCCTCCGCAACTGAGGAGGGGCTAATCCCGCTGCCCCATATCCGTATAGGGGGACACAGTTGATCTCAGGTGCAACCTCACAGACCTCAGGTGCAAAAAAGCAAAAAAAACAAAGGCGGTGTG
>CAKNEU010000407.1:0-15026 GCA_930272665.1 Mariannaea elegans | reverse complement strand
TTAAATCTTTACATTTAGCTCTTTAATAGTTATATTTATAAAAAAAATACATCTTAAGCTCTAATTATTACCTAATAAAGTTAAAAGCCTAATACTTACTAATAGGTAATATATTGCAGTTAGTAAGTAGTTAATTAGCTATTTCTTTAATATTATATAATTGCAAGGAAAATCCTTATAAATTTAAGTTAAGGATAAACTAAATAATAATCTACTCCTTTAAATTAAATAGTCTCTATAAGTTAGGAATAGTATTATATTAAGATTAAATGCCCTTCTACTAGCAATATAGTATTTACTCTTTAACTTTATAAATATTAAAAGCCTGCCGGAGACTTAGTTTTAGGTTATTTTAAAGGGCTTAAAGGGCAAGAAGGGTATTTGCCTTAGTATTTAATTATAGCATACTTAGTGGTAAAGATTTAATTAATAAAGTAAAAAGTTAGATATAGGAAGGAAAAGTGCATCGCTCGCTTATCTGCGCCGCTTGCTTATTATATACATTATATAATTAATTTATAAAAGATTTTATAAGTAATAAGTATTAAAAACTATAATATATATAATATTAAGTGAATTTATTATTCTTTCTCTATAAATATTAAATTATAACAATTTAATGTAGCTAATATAAGGAAGACTATAGAGGGGGCGTGCATTGTCCCAAATACCGGAACAAACACCCGGCCTCCTCGGAGCCCGAGCGAGTCCTGGCTCCACCTCATGGCGTCGTCCTTGAGAAACCGTCAAGGTACAAGATATTTTTTTATTGACAACACGTTGACTAATCGAATAGAGGGGTGGAGACGTTGTCGGCCTCCTCGGGTGCCGGTATAGAAAATGCAGCCATTCCATTCTATCACGGACCCCGAACAGCCTCGGTGCAAGCGACATCACGATACTCCTAATTGAGGTAATGGAAGGATCAAGAGGGACTGCGGTGAGAAATCTCGGCTTTGCACCGGATGAGAGATCAACCGCTAATTTCTCCTAAGTGCGATGCGTGCCGGCTAAGGAAAGTAAGTCGCCGACCCCAAGCCACGAGGACCTGAAAATCTTGTCCCAGAACAAGGGTTGTTTCTACCATGCGTTGCTGTCGCTCATGTACTGCGCTAAACATGGCACCTGGGACAATAGGTTCGTTGCGATAGGTGCTTGCCGTGCAGTCCCTGTCGCCAGTCCGGGCAGCCTTGCACCTTCACAGGAGCTGGACAGAAGCCCAAAGAACCCCGGCATAGGATACACATCACGTCTCGATAGTATGCTTATCAGCTTAACGCATTTCGGCTTGCCTGTGTCGTTGTGCTTCTTTGTGCTCATTCTATTAGCGGTGCTGACCTATGCTCTTCCTCTAGCGAACAGAAGATAGACCTTATTGAGGAACGGCTTAAGGCTATTGAAGCGCTGCTGGTCGATTCGAGGGCCAAGTCTCACCAAGGAGAAAGGCTGGACTCGTCGAGCTCATTGGGGCCATCAAAATCTTCTGGAGATCAATTAGCGACTGTTTTTGATCCAGACGACACCGCAGCCGCCTATGAGGGCTCGACGTCTTTCCGAGCCCATGCTGCCGTGGCACAGCGGTCTGTTGAGTCTGTGCTAGATGCCGAGTCCGATGAAGCCCTAACGAGATTATTGCGGCAAACATCAAACCTGCCACAGGCGCAAAGCGATTGGCAATCATCACCGACATGTGCTTCCCCAGATTACCGCAAAATGCCCCTGCCGCCTGCATCTGCAGTCGTGGACATTTTGAGGAAGGTCAAAGGTACGCTTGATTTGTTTGGGTATCTCCATCGTCGATTCTTTTCTCGTCTCACCTAGTGGGCCATTTGCAGAAACCCCTCCTACCAGCTTCCTTGCTTTACGATGCTTCGTCCCTGTCGAACGTTTTATCGGCCTTTGCCGAAATGTCTTCTTCGCAATAGACGACTACTCCGACATCGACTTCATTATTGCCATGTCTGGGCTCTACTACCTCTTCACCGAAAGTTTTTATGCATCTGGCACTGGTAGTTCTGGTGCGCAATACAATGGCTATGGATCTCTCTGTAGGCGTGCCCTTGAGACAGCTCTGTCGGCTGTTGGCGCCTTCCTCCCACCGCGAATGGACAGCGTTCAGGCACTTATCTTGGGTGTAAGTGACGGACCATATCTTGACACCTTCTTGCTGATATCTATTCGTAGTCGTCACATGCCATCGAAATATCGAAACCTTGGTTAGCGTGGCGAATGGCGGGACTTGCTGCGCACCTTTGCCTGACCATGGGTTGGCATGATGACGCCACACTGGTGGCAGATAATGAGGAAGTGAAAAACACAAAACGTCTCTTGTTCTGGCATGTTTATGCCATCGAAAGAGGCCTATCTTTACGTCTGGGGCGGGCATCGGCAATTCACGACTGCGATATCACACTTGACAGCTGTTTTAGTGACCTCCCCTTCCCTGAACCGTGGCCTGAGATGCTTTCATTCTGGGTAGGAAACGCCAGAATACAGGGGAAAATTTACAAAGGTCTATATAGCAAGGCAGCACTTCTGAAGCCGGAAAGCTCCCTTTCAGCATACGCCCAGCATCTCTTGGAGGAGTTGCAGTCTGTTGGGCTGAGAATTTCCCATGTGAGATGTCTCATTCATCCTCTCTTTCCTTCATTTACGCGTTTTGATTATATTGGATTTTCTTTCTTCTTTTCTTTTTTTTTAAAAAAAAGGGAACTACAAGAAATCAAAAGGAATCAAAAGAGAAAAGAAATCGAAGGGCTAACAGCTGGAAACCAGGCTCTTAACGCGTATCCTACAGGATCACCACCAATGACCTTGGGCGAACTTCTTGCCTTCTCCGACCAAGTCACGTACTACAGCACAGCAACTCTGATTTGCAGAGCAAAGACTTTGAAACAGGAATCATTCATCTTCTCGTCGGATTGTATCGACAATGCGAGAAAGGCACTCCAAGCCCACGAAATATGTATGCGGGTTACACAGCCGAACCCCCACTACAGATCTATTTACTTGAATTGGTGAGCCAGAAATAGCATCGAAAGTGCTACAGTTTGGGGTTCTTGCTAACTCAGATGCAGGCGGATCTTGCATTTACCTTTCATCCCTTTCATCGTCATATTTGGCACACTCATCAGGACGCGCAATGTGGACGATCTCTGCAGGCTTCAAACTTTTGTAGAGTCGCTACAAGCTTCAACAAACCTGTCTACTCCGGTAAACAAGCTTCACCGTATTAGCCAGACACTGTTCAAGGTTGCGCACTCTTATTATAAAAAACGGATGCAAGGACAACACAGTGCTCCGCTTCTCCTCGGCAACGCCAGTCTAGAGCAGGTAGCAGCTAACTCAGTAAGATAACTACCCTACTTTCCAATATACCCACTTTCCGCTAACTCCACTCAGAGCCTCACATAACGCGACGCGTATCCAACCACACGCGTTTCTTCCTTACAATATTACCTATTTAGCCAATTTGACCTATTAGGTAATTCACAATGCCTCAATACACCTCAGAAGACCTTCAATTGGCTGTCGAAGATACCCGAAATGGTATGTCAATCAATAAGGCAGCCAATCGCAATGGCGTACCATACTCAACCCTACGTAACCGACTTCGAGGCACAGAGAGCCACCAATCGGCTTATTAGCATCAACAAAGACTCTCCCCAGCCGAAGAAGACCAGCTTTCTTATTGGCTGGCCTTACAAGATCAATTGGGCATAGGATTAACATATGGCCAAATCGGGCAGTTGGTAACTTCCATTTTAGTCTTAAATGGTAATAACCAACCACTTAGAAAGCGTTAGATAACTGGATTTTTGCGCCGCAACCCACAAATAAAAACTCTTAGGTTAAAGGCAATTAACTTAAAAAGAGCCAATAGGGCAAATCTATATGTAATTTATACCTTCTTTAATCTATTAACTTAACTAGCAATTTGATTAATTGCTTTGTACAATTGCTGGAATATAGATAAAACTGGGATCTTCTAAGGAGCTGGAACTAACGGGCTTGTGGTTAATTAGGCAGAGAAGAAGTCAACCTTAAAGAAATACCCTAGTATATATAATTAAACTAGCATTTTGGAAGCTATTAATGCCCTTAGAAGATATCTTAATCTATTAGTTATCTTTAAAGGCAAAGTAACCTAACACTAATAGTTTCTAGAAGATATAGATTATCTAACTAATTGGAACTTTATATCTTCTCCTAAAGGATAGACCTCTAATACTATTAGCTTAAAATGGCTTAAGGAAATTTTCATCCCTAGTTTAAAGCCTTTAAAACCTACTAATAGGAGGCTTCTTATTTTAAATAGATATAAATTATATATAATGCTAGAATTTATATAAATTTATATAATTAATAGAATTTAACTAGCCTATTTACCCCCTCATATAAGTTATATTCTTTAACCTCTTAATATTGCAGTCTTTAGTCCACTAAAGACTATATATTAAACTGCCTTAATATAAGCTAATTAACTATTAAATACCAGCCCAATTAGGAAAGAGACTTTCCTTTCTTATTATTTTTAAGTAAGAAATAAAGCCTTTAGTATAAAGAATATTAAAGCTAATTAGCTAGGCTTAAAGTTATAGCCTATTAATAAAGAGAAGCTATTAAGTAATAGGTATATTATTACTAACCCAAATTAGGAAATTATTATTTAAATAGGTAACCTCTTACTTCCTCTAATAAATTAAAAATCCAATTCTATTATATTTACAACCCCTATTCATTTAAGTAACTTACAACAATTAGCTCATTTAATATTTAAAGTTAATTACAATAGCCCAACTAAAAGATAGCTCTTTCGAACTATAGGTAAAGGTTTTAATAACCTTACTTAGAAAGTTAGGCTCTTAGAGGCAGAAAATAAAGCCCTTAAGCAAAAATTAGCCCAATTAAGGAAGAGAAAAAGAGTATTGGTTAAAAAAGACTTAAATAAGCTATTTATATCAATATCAAATGTTAGGGCTACGAGAAGACAAATTAAGCCTTCTAAATTAAAAGACTTAGAATAGGCAACTTTTCTTATGTCTTTCCTAATTTTCTATTAGATATATATAATTAAAAATGGCTATTTTAATAAGATATCTTTTAAATTAACCAATTAAATAACTATTTTATTAATTTACTTACATTTATAGTTATACTATTGGAACTTTAACCCTATAAGTGGGACTTAGCGGAAAGTGAGTATGTTAAAAAGTAGGGTATTAATCTTACTTTAATATTCAAACGAGAATTTATTTAATTTCACCTACAATCTCAGAGATTTAGTCTATTCTCAAATAGATAAGTTCTTTTTTAGTTCTTAGCAAGTCCTAGGCTCCCTCAAGTTCCCTCTCTAAAAAGCACCTACTTGTAATAGTTACCTTAAGTACCTTTATAAGGAACGAAGTTTGGACTTTACGTTACCCTATTGCCCCGAGCCTTGTATTAGAATTTAACTATATATACATTAGTACTACAAAGCTCTTATACCCTAATTCAAATTCTATTTAAATCAAACTAATAGTAATAATTTAAGGATTTAGTGGGTTAGACTAAGCTAGATAGTTTTAATCTTATCTCCAATACCCTCCCTAATATTTACAGTTCCTACACTATAGGGTTTAATATATTTACACCTCCTATAGGGTTATACAACTAGTAGACTAAGCTATTATAGTTAACCCTATTACGGGAACCTTACCTCTTCTAGTAATAATATAATATAATAGAGTTAAGGTTTTAAAGTACGGTTAACTCTTCCCTTAAAGTCAAGCCCTAAAGTGCTAAAGAGTATAAGGGGTTTAGGTAAAATAAGTGAGTAACCTATAGTAGCCTTATTTCTGTAAGCCCTTATAATATTATAAGGCAGATTGCCCTAGAATTTTAAGTCTCCCTTCGGATATTAATAATAGGAGTAACTTAAAGTATCTCCTTTTATTTCGTTAAGCCTTTGTAGCTAAGCACCTTAGCTAAAGAATATTATAGGGGGTGTAAACTTATTGCACCTACTGTCAACGCTGTCAATAGATATAACCTATTAAAGATTAGCACTCCTAATCTCGGCCTCTACGGAGACCGTATTGTGCAAATGGGTAAACCTCTTTATTGGGCCATTCTTACCAAGTCCGAGTAGTAGCTAAGAGAATATATATTAAAGCCACTCCTACGTAATATAAATACGCTAAATATATTAGTAAGAGATACTAAAGTATTTTTTAGAATAAATACCTTAACTATTATATACTATTAATATATTTATAGCTATAGCAAGAGGTTTTAGAGGCCTTAGCTATACTATTGCTAAGGCTATTCTAGCTTAAGGTACATATACCGTCATTATCCTAACAAGGAAGGTAATAGTACCAAGCAATAGAACCTATTAATTCCTAAACTAATTAAGCTATAAAGGAGCAACTGAAGTCCGAAGCATTTCCTGCTCGTGTTGAAGTTGTAAATTATTCTGATGTGGATTCGCTTGTCTCGGTTCTGGATCAGTGGTTAATATAGGGTCAGGGTTGGAGCTGTATTATAAAAGTGTTGGTAGGATGGAAATGGCGGTGGAAAAAAATACAAAAAAATGGAGGATAAACCAACTACATAGATTTAGATAATAATACTTATATTAATAGATAGCGATAACTCTAATAGACTAGGTGCAATATAAATCTATATTCCTTTATTATAGAATTGCGTTTTATCATTGAGTAAAGATATAAAATCGATGGTTGATAAGGGAAGGTTGGCCCAAGCACCCTGGGGAATGCCTGGAGGATATAGTAGTACCCCTATTCTTTCAGAAGAAAGTGACTAATAAACTTGGAGCTTGAGCGTTATGGTATCCCTGTCAGTTGCATATAGGCCAATGAGATAAAACCTTGGGCATATGGCATCCCTGTTTGAGTACATTATTATCGTCCTCTAATTTTGGGTTGGATCTCAAACAGCAGGTAGACATAGCAACTACTAGTCATTAAGTCTCATGCTGATATATCGCTAATGGTTCAATCGATCAGAGTGTACACTACGGTAAAGAACGCTATCTCTAAATTTAAAAAAAAAAAAAAAATATAAAACTTTAGGGTTAGAGTGTCACAATTATAATGTAGACCATTGCACTAGCCACTGTTGACCTTGTAAGTACGGGACCTTTATTTATGACGATGTTATTGCCTTGCTACCCTACATTCTCCCAGGCGTTAGCGACACCCACGGAGAGCCACCTGAAGACCTAAAGCTGTTGGAATAGAATTTAACCCTGTTATTATCCCGCCTCTATCTCCTTAGGTGTTAATATAGGGCTTAGGGTTAGGAAAAATCAGCGGTAATAGGGGTATACTTTTTTCTAAATATATAATAAAATACATACTAATATAAAAAGAAAATATTTTCAAGACTTTTAGACCTTATCCGGGCTTTATAGCTATTTTTGGGAATTAGTTATAGTATTTTAAAGAAGAGAGGGAGGAATGGAGGCTAAATGGGTTAGTTCCTTATATGGAAAGCTTGGCTTACGGTTAATTTAAAAGGGTATAGTATAGGGACCCACCCAAAAGTCTTAGCTTACAATTAATTTAAAAGGGTATAGTATATAGATAGTAAAGCTTAAATAAGTAAAATTGTAGGTTTAAAAGTGGTTTTAGCTAGAAGAAGCTATTAATTATCTATATAACTAAGCTGCTACCCTATAGTTGCTTAGTATATTAAAGTTGGACTATAATTGCTATATTTTATAGTAATTGTAAGAAAGTAGAGTTTAGGCTTAATATTACTAAATTAAAAATAATGGAAACTAAGTAGCTAAGATATAAGATAAATAATAGGAAAGGGAATAAATTATAAATTATTATTTAACTTAGAGTTACTAAGGCTATCTCTAGCCTCTTAATTAAAATATTATACTTAGAAGATAAAAACCTATTTTAGTATACTTTTTATTAATTTTTACCTTAAGATATTTAATTAAAATTAAAAAAAAAAAAAAAAAAGTATTAAAACCTAATAAAAGCTAGGTAGATTATTAGGAAGTATATATAAAGAAGACCTATTAATATTAGATAGATTGCCCTAAATAAAAGAAGCCCTTTTATTAATTGTATATTATAGGCTTATATTATTTACTTTTTCTTCTCCAATTATATAACCTATACAACTGCTAGGGTATATATTTTAGGCCTCTTATTAACTTAGTAGGATAGGCATTTTATTCTAGTAGATATAGAGCAAGATAATATTTTAGCCGGCCCCAAAATGTTATAGCTAGCTAAAGAAACCTACAGCCTCTAAAGAAGAGCAGCTAGCCCGGGAATGAGTACTATAATGTAAACGATCAAAATAATACTACTAATAATAATATAAATAAGCCGTTAAACCCAAATGCGCGCCAACCAAATTGCAAGGAATAACATTTATTTACTATTACCAACCTCATCTACCTGCTATACTGTTAATAACGGATTTGATTATTAGACTCCATTTAGAGCTACATCTTGAGATACCCACCCCAATTGAGCCGGAACTATAACTGCAAATTAAATCCACTTACAACCGCAACTATAATAAACCAAGCGGGCTTAAAGCAGGTCTAGCAGCACCACCCGTCTGGAACTACAATAAGAACTTACGGGCTAACCTTTTGAACCTAATTAATATAATAAAATCTCTCCTGCTTTTTAAAGATTCTTAAGCTTAGCTTAAGCTTCTATTGCAAGGATGTAATATAGCTAATATTGTACTTATCTAAGACTAAATTAGCCTATTATAGCTGGAAACTTATAATAAAGAACTATAATGTCACGGCTTGGGTCTTCCGTGCAGGCTTAAAAGAGCTATTGCGTACTATGATAATTGCAACCAATGCGATTATTGACCAATCTTTTGCCCTATGGTATAATGGTCTAGCACAACCGTTACACGATAATCGCATAATGCTGGTAGTCTTAGGTTCGATTCCCGGGTTTGGGTTGCCCGCGGAAGCCCGTTCCGGACTGCTAACAAGAGACCTACCTTTTCTCGCGCATAATGGGGCTAGTGCGGGGTTCTCTTGGGGGTTGGCAGCAGCCACACTGGATAAATGAATTTCCGGCCCAGATCCCTAGGCTTGAGGACAAGCCTTTAGGAGGGGAGTATCGTGTTACGGCTTGGGTCTTCCGTACAGGCTTAAAAGAGCTGTTGTATGCTACGATAATTGCAACCAATGCAATTATTGACCAATCTTTTGCCCCATGGTATAATGGTCTAGCACAACCGTTACATCCGACGTATTGCAAGCATCTACCAAGTTGAATACCGTACCTTATATTGCCGGCTAAATGGCATTTAATTATAATATAATATTACTACAAAGTTACGGAAACTATCTAATCTGGAGGAATAGATAGTTACTCAATTTATTCTCGACTTAGATTTATAAGGATTTCCTCTTTAACTTTGTGGTGTTAAAGAAATGGCTAATTGACTGCTTGCTGATTGCAATGTGCTACCTATTAGCAAGCAATAGGCTTTAAACTTTATTAAGTAACACCTAGAACTTAAGATGCGGTTTAATTGTAAATATAATTATTAAAGAGCTAAATGCAAAGATTTAGCTATTATTTAGAAGTGGTTCTCACTTATGGAGAATATAATTGCAAAATATAGTATTACTCTTATTAATATTTATAACTTTAATAAGACCGGCTTTATAATAGGCGTAATTGCAAGCGGGATGGTTATTATAATTGTAGAAAGGTATGGAAGACTAAAGTTAGTTTAGCTTGAAAATCGAGAATGGGTTACAGTCATTCAAGCTATTAATGCGGAAGGCTGGGCAGTCTTTCTATTTATTGTAGTTGCAGGCTAATATCATCTTGCCAACTGGTATTAAGAAAATAACCTTCCTAGCGATTGGGCTATTGTTATAACCCAAAATAGCTGGATAAATAATAAGATAGGCCTTAAGTGGATTAAGCACTTTAATTAACATATAAAGGCTCAATTAGAAGGCAGTTATTATCTTCTTATTCTTAATAGGCATAAAAGTTATCACTTAGCTAATTTTAAGATATATTGTAAGGAGAACAATATTATTATACTTTATATGCTACCTTACTTATCTTATCTTCTTTAGCCTCTTGATGTTAGATGCTTTAGGCTACTTAAAATAGCCTATAGTTAAGAGATAGAGCATTTAATTAAATGCTCTATAACCTACATTTCAAAGACCGACTTCTTTATAGCTTTTTATACTGCCTTTCAAGCTGTAATGACAGAAAGTAATATTAAGGGAGGTTTTAGAGGTACAGGACTTATTCCTCTAGATCTAGAAAATATGCTTTTAAAGCTTAATATACAATTACAAACTCCAACACCAATTGAGGGGGAAGCTAGCCTGCCTAACCCTTAGGTCTCAAAGACTCTAAAGACTGCTATTAAGGCTAATTCTCAGTTTAAATATCTTAAAAGGCAAATTAAATAGCATCAAAGCAGCTCTTCAGTATTAATACTAAAGGTAATTAAATTACTTTCTAAGGGAACTAAGGAAATAATATATAAGGTAGCATTATTAAGGTCTAAGGTCTAAATCCTTTAATAGTTAAATAAGGCACTTAGTAAGTAACGAAGAGCAAAAAGAACCCGCCTATAGAATAAAGGGAAAATAACTCTAGAGGAGGGAAGGCAAGTAATTAATTAATTAGAAACTAATATATAGGTAGTAGCTGAATTATCTAAAAGTGGGAGCTAAGGAGGATTAGCGCAGCTAAAGGAATAGCATTATGGAAGGTGCAGCAAGACTGATTATAATAAAAGAACCTATTGTCACAGATCGTACACACTCCCGTCACGTACGATAGCACCCTACAAAAAACCAACCAACTACGGTAAAGTTCACTCCGGATTACTCGTAAACCCGCATGAACTTCCGGCAAAGTTCACTTAGTTCACTTGGTGAACCTTATAAACTACCTTATTACATCTTGGTATATAAATACACTTATTAGCACATTAAATAGAACCCTAGCTACCTTAGCTATTAATACAACTTGGTTATACTAATCTACTTTTAGCATATTACTAAATGTAATACCCTATATTATATTACTAAAACCTCCCAACAGCCTATTCTCTCTACTAATATAAAACCAGAACTATCTAATCTACATTAACCCTAGACCTAACTATTATATGTTAATAGCTCTTGTTTAAAAGGATATCCTATTACCTTTGTGCAATATTAAACAATTATATCTTCCAAGGCAACTCCATCTATTACTTCTTCTTTAAAGAAAACCCCTACTAAAATACCTTTAGAGGATGTAGCTATAGTCGGCTTATCCAGAGATAAATACGAAAGTGATAATAATAAGATCCAATAGATTAAGAAACTCTAATATTAAAACGCCCGACTTGAAAGAACGATTAACGATATAATTACTGCAATAGATAATAATGCGAGAAGTAATAACACCAAGTTCGAATAACTTTATGATATAATAGTGCAATTTAGCTAAACTCGGGCAGTACTAGGAACTAGCGTACCTAATAACGGAAACATCCTCACAATGGTTAATAATTTACGAGAATCCCTTAATCGATTTAATCAAGCTTAGGCAGAAGCTATATAAATGTAATGATAATAAGTCAGCGACTTTAAAAACCTTGAGTTTAACGGAAAAGATATAAGAGAAATCCTCAAACCCAAGAATCCTGGAACGTTTAACGAATCGCCAGACAAAATACGAAAATTCATCACTTAGCTTAAAGCCTACCAACTGTACTACTCAAATTTGTTTAAAAATAAAGAACTGAAAGTTCGATATGTAATAGGACTACTAGTTGGAAAAGCACTTAGAGGAATGGAACCTTACCTTAGGGACTTTATAGAAAAAGATAAACTACTTAGGGGAATTAAAATTAAGGAAATCTTCGGAGACTTTAACATTTTTGTAAATAAACTAATCCAAACCTATAGAGAAATAGATAAAAAATGTAATACTATTACTAAAATTAGGAAACTTAATTAATCCAAGTTAACCGCCAGCTACCTTACTAAATACTAATACCTAGTTGCGAAACTTAATTGGAATAACGAAAACCTAATTGATAAGTTCTATAGAGGACTAAAAGGAGATGTTAAAGATAAACTAGCAAGATAGTTAGAACTCCTAAATAAGTTTATCCTATATATATAACTTGTAGTAAAGATTAACAATTAATTGTATAAAAGACGTAAAGAATAAGGTTTTAAGAATAGAGAAAAACCATATTGGAAGAAGGAATAAATAAATATCAGTAAGAAATGCTATACTCCTACTTCCTATAGAATAGATAGTGGACCTATAGAATTAGGCGCTGCTAAATAAGACCTATTGAAAATTAAGTATTGAAATTGCGGTAAAACCAAATATTTTAAGAGTAACTGTAGAGCTGCCAAAATAAACCAAAAGTTTAAATTAATACCAGAAGGTAAGAAAGCCCTTAATATAACTTATAAAAAATAGAATAATGAACTTTAATTTACAATTTATACTAAAACCCTAGCTATAGCTAGGCAAGCACCCAAATGATATAGTAAAAATCTAATTAATTTCAATTGCTGGAATTATAACGGACAATATATAATACTCTATAATAGACTATCTTTAAAGGAAAAGGATTAAGCAATTCTTAATAAAGCCCGAAAAGATAAGTTTAACCTAACTTAGTAAATTGTTAAATATAGTAATAAGGAATGAACTATTCCATTATCTGCCCAACTACTAAAGTACGAAATTTATAAGAAGGAATATAGAGAAATTACAATAAGACTTAAGGAACTTAATACCCTTAATGCTAATACTAATAAATAATAAAATGCTCCCATTATAGTAAACGGCAATATAAGACTAAAGCTTCAAAATTGCAACTAGAAGGATGCACTTTATTACAACCTAATGCCCTATCCTTAATACTAAGAAGAAAAGAATAATACCTACCAAAAGCTATATAACCTATACTAAGAAGAATTTAATTTTAATATTAAGACCGGTAGAATAATAGAAGATAAGCTATAATATTAAGATATTAGCAAATGGGCTAATATAAAACCTACAAATTAAACTCCAGTACCTAAGGAATTAAAAGATTAACTTGCAAAAGGAAATATTAAAACTATTACTATAGTATATAAATAGGAAAAATATAATAATAACTGGGAAATTGAATTTATATTAAGCAATAAAGTTAACCCTACTATACTTATAGATATTAAATAATATTAATATAGTAATAAAGTATATACTTACTATAATAATATTATATAGATAAACTGGCACTTGCTATATTTACAAAAGGTTAAACTTAAGAAACCTAAGGACTAGCTCCTTAGAATTAAAATTAATATATATAGGCTGAAGGAACGTTTTAAATAAGACTTAAAACCTTACCTTACCAAGCAAGAAGTTAAATAAGCTTTTAAATTAGGACTCCTTTTTACTAATGCAAATGTTATTATAAAAGAAGAAGAGATCTTAAATAAATAATTAGATTTTCCCTTTCTAAATCCCCAGGAAGAAAACCTAAAAGAAGCTTTAGTAAGTAGAAAAGAGATATAATAAAACATACTCCTAAAAATCATAAGGAAAAGACAGAATATAGAATATAGACCATTCTACCTTATAGTAAAACAATAGGAAATTGCTATATAAAATAAAAGAAAGATAATCTATCTACTAAAAGACTATCCACTCTTAAACCCAAGCTATAAAGAATATACTAAAATCTTATAGATATCCTATTAATCTTACTAATATATAAACCATAAACTAGAAAAAATTAAGAATAACTACTTCCCAATATATATTGGAATTTACCTTATTTAAGCCTTCTATACTTCTAGAGAAATAGAAGACTATTGCATAATGGGATAGATTAAGGATAGAGGAATAGCTTAACTTAAATAACACTTTGAGTATTTCCCTAGAAATTATATAGTAAATCTAGAATTTATATAATGGTGCTAGCACGAAGAATGCTAGGTCTACGGACGAGAAAAAATCCGAGAATGGCATTAAAAACAATAAATACAGTTAAGACCCTTTAGAACTAATTAAAAACCAACCGCTAGTTTCTTACGAACTTAAGTATGGTTAAAGGAGTTAAATGAACTAATAAAAAACAATAAATGCTGCCTATAATAGAGCAATAGGATAGGCAAGAGTAGGAAGAAATTGCAGAACTTTTAAAGAAGGCTTTATATATAATAGAAAGCCTAAACAAAAGGAAACCAATTACCTTAACATTATAAGTAAGAGTTAAGGGAGAATAAATAAATATATTAGTAAATAGTAGAGTAGAAGCTAATTATATTTGACTAAAGGTTGTAAATTAGCTAAAGCTATTATAGAAGAATAAAAAGAAACTATATATTATATAAAATCTTAAAGGAGGAAACTTTACTTATAATAACAAATGTATTAATTATAAGATTAATTATCTTAAGGTATTTATTAAAGGTTGTAATTAAGAAATCTTATTTAATATTATACCTATATAGAATTATAATATTATTTTGGGATACCTATAGCTTTATTAATTTAACCTATAGTTTAATTAGCGTACTAGCTAGGTGTAAACCCTTTTGGGTAATATAGTTAGTAAACTAGGAAATAACTTAAAAGATAATATAAGATCTTATACTTTTATTAAGAGAAATGGAGAAGACTTAAAGAGGATAATATAAGATACCTCTTAATCCCTAAAGGGAATAAAATATAAATAGAAAGGGCTTGTACATATATAATAAAAAACCATTACATTCCTTAGAAAGATATTTAAAGAAATGGATGAAGATTTAAAAAGACAAAAACAAGAACTATTAATTAATAAACTCCAAAATGTACCTTAATAGTATTATATTTACGAAAAGCTATTTATTAAAGAACTGGAAATAGGCTTACCTAAATATAGCTAATAGGACTATAAAATTGTACTAAAAGATGGAATAAGTACCTTATTCTACCCTATTTACAATCTTAATAAAGTATAATTATATAAGCTTAAGAAATACCTTA
>CAKNEU010000406.1:0-15031 GCA_930272665.1 Mariannaea elegans | reverse complement strand
ATAGCAGGAGAGCTGTTTGAAATAGGTGTGTTGAAATTCAGGCCGTGATTTTGACTATGCCCAAAGGGGGGGGGGGGGGCCCAAAGGGGGGTGTATGGACTTATTGCCTTTATTGGCCGGGCTTGAAGGGGTTGGCCTTTGGTATAGCAAAGCTTAATAACTGAGGGGTCTGTAGCAGAGGGTTTTTTTAAGTAGATGATAATGCTAGTCCCCTGTTCTTTAGCGATAATATCGATCATTTCCTTAGCCTCTTTAAAAGACGGAAAATGAAGCTTGAAAAGCAACTCTATCGTGATGCTCAGGAAATCCTGTGATGGTATGTATGTGTGGGTAGGTGTGGAGGAACACGCGTTGGATCGCGACAAATCGCGTCTTAATTACCTAGTAATTTACGTGTGGCCGCCGACGTCGGTTGTCTCTAGCTTACTAAGGAGCCCCAGCCACCTTTGGGGGTGCTAGTTACGAGAAAGAGGGTGCTCGCTACGGCGACCCGTGATTATAAATCATCGACAGAGACGGGCAACTAGAGCAAAATTCCATTTGTATATAGACAAATTAGTTGTCGCTGAGAGGTTCAAGGCATGGTCAATAGACAAGCTAGATACTGATCGGCCAATCTGCATTTTAGTTCTAATCAAGTTCAACTTCAACTTAGCCCCCGTTTTGAATACCGGAATTTTAAGACAAGTAGTATTAAACGGATCTTTTTGATATGTTGTTGATTGTGGTGTTGAAAGAGATCGGAACCCCACCCCTAAACCAGCTGGCGAAACAGATATGTCTACAAGAGCCGATGGACTCGAATGAGGAAGAAAGCTCGGCAAATAAAAGAAAGGACTGCTTATCAAGCATACAGCTCCCTTAGCTAGCCTTCAGCACTGTGGCTAGACGCCCCACCTCAACCTACAGAAGCCGGTATCGCTGCTTATACACATTGGCTGTCTACAACCTCTTAGACTGCTCTTGTGGGCCTATTAGATCAGATCCTAAGTAAACCGAGACGTTGGGGCTGGATGCGACGGTGCACGCAGAAACAGATGACAGACATTGACATGGAATGGAGAGACAGGCGACATGGTCAGGAGACAGTCGTCATGGCATGGAATGGAGACCGAGCGCCAGGCTATTTCCACGCGATGAGTGTCGAACCAAGCCTAATCCATATACGTCGGGTCGCACCTCCACATTGCCCAACCCACCTGAATCAATCCTGGCCTATTGAATGATGGGGTTAGCTAACCGAAAACAAGATATCCGAAAAGTGCATCAGCAAGGTGAAGCCACATCCGACATCCTCGGCCGACAACTCGACATCCCGGCTAATCAACCGCTCAGAACGAGTACGCGGATCCGGAAATCGATTATAGGAGATATCCTAGGAAACGTATGTTGTCGTGGTCCCTATCAGGGTTACCGAACTCTTATCATGACGGATCGCAGCGACGACGCCAATGCGGAAGCTCTGCAATTTGGCTTTCTCCCCATCAACCAGGCAAACACACCACCGGAAAACAAACCACGGCGGGCGTATTTGTCTTGCGAACGCTGCAGGAGGCGCAAGACCCGCTGTGAGGCGCTCCCAGGTCTAAGTAAGACATGTAAACGATGCTCCGCCGACAATCAGCCCTGCGAGTTTCGAGCATCGCGGAGTACCAAGAGAAAGCTGTCTTCTCCAACTTCAAGTGCTGAACTAAATACGTACCAAGGGCACTCTGGAGAGGAATCTGGAGTACACGCCTCAGCATCACCTGTCGGTCGAAGCACTCCCCACCATCCGGCAAACGGGCAAGATCGGACAGCCGATATTTTTAATTCCAAAGAGCTTGAGACCCAGAGTGCTGCATCTACGCTGAACACACGGAAACGCCTAGTCTCTACGCATATTCATAATACCTCAGATGCTCTAGACCTCCTCACGTTTGCTGCAACCAAAAATCATGTCTTCAATGACACATCAGCTACGCCAGGATGCAACAGCCAGATTTCATCGGCCGTTCCTACTAGTATTTCTGACCCGTCACCTGATGCACGAATAGTGTGGAATGGTTTTCTCCTCATCAAGAGAGGAATATTATCGAAGCAAGAAGTTATCGAATACCTGGACTACTTCTTCGACATACTATGGCCACTCAAGCCAGTTGTGCCGGCGTACTACCGAGACAAGAACAATTACATCCAGCTTGTTGTTCGGGAGCCCCTTCTGTTAATATGTCTCGTCACTTTGTCCTCAAGATACTTCCCACTTAGTGGATCTCATGGCGAAATTAGGTCTGAGCGCATACACTGGCAGGCATGGAAAATTCTTCAGAGATTCCTCCAGTCTGTCATGTGGGGATCGATGGTGACACGGTCTCTAGGGGCAATATCTTCAATGCTACTTCTTATTGACTGGCATATTAAAGCTATTAATAACCCAATAGATTTTACAGAAGGTGATAGTGAGGCTATCAGCTTCACAGAGGAGCAAATGTCAGGTTCTACAGGCCCTCTCAACGACACAGAATCACTCACGGGACAACAACGGTATGGGACGACTTCCCTCATGGAAAAGCTTAATATCGTGGCTCCAGCATATCGTAGTAATAAGATGTCGTGGTAAGAAAAGAATAACCCTTCACCGTTTCCAGTCAAGACTCTTATCAATAGAAACACAGGATCCTTCTTTCCAACGCCATTGCCCTGGCTCACGAGGCTTGCTGTTTTGAAAACGAAATGTCCAGCTCTGCGCCTATATCTAGCCCTGAGGCTCTTAAACAAGAATGGAACCGACTCGTGTGCGTCTTCATCTACCTAGCAGACGAAAGCCTCGCGACTCGCCTTGGCCTGGAGCCTTTATTACCTGAGAGATCAAGACAAATTGTCAAGGATCAGTTTTCAACAACATTTGCGCACGCGTTGCCTAGCAGTACCCTTTTTGAAGGCTATTTTGAACTTAGCATAGAGGCCCGAAAGGGGAGGGACTTTTTGCATTCAACGAAGAAGCCGGGCTCATCGCTTTCAGACTTGAATCTCATTCCTCATCTACAGCACTTGCAACGGGCTTTGAGCCGTTGGGAACGCCAATATAATCACCGAGATCGTAAGTTTGATAATATTCCATCCCACAATACGGTCACTAATAAGTAGCAGAGGAAAATTCGTTATTAAGTGCATCTTTAGATATAGAATTCCACTATATCACTATATACTGCTTTGCACCTGCAGCTCAAGCCCTAAAATTAAGTACAGACTCGGTATCGCACGAAAGCCTCCTGGCCTTATCAGATTTCGCGGCTCAAGCAACACAAGCGAGCTCCGCACTCTTATCCATCATCATGAATGTTCTAGAGCCTTCAAAGTTGATCAAGTACCTACCAGTCCGATGTTGGCTGTTTATAGTTGCCGCAAGCCTGCATCTGCTCCAGGTCCGTTTTTCCATCCAGAACCAAGACATGTTTTCCTGGACCTAATGCTCGTTATACGTTTAGGCAACTTTAACCAAGAGCCAGGATGCCACTCAAGGAAACCAAAACATCCACCTTCTTCGTTCTGTCATTGAAGCAATTCGGAACAACTCCCCAGATGACTCGCACATGGCGATACGATTTTCCAAGTTCTTGGAAATTATGGTACAAGTCGCCGTGCCGGCATCATCGACTACTGCTACTACGTCGGAAGGTGAAGAATCTGGAGAGCAAGCGAATAATTTGGTTCACGAGTTTGATGACATGGGAGAAACTGCCTATGTTTCTGGATTTGAAGATATGGGGATTGGAGCCTGGGATATTCCTCTACATCTTGAGGTAGTTTCTGATCCTCTCATGTGGTGGGAGTCAATGTCTGGCCGGAACACGTTTGCCCGGTTTCCCTAGGGTAGTCTATTGGTTGACCACTTCAATCTGAGCATGTCACCTAATCGGGTGTATTCTGAGACATGATGCGCTGGTCCTGTTTAGAATAATCCGAAAGTGACACTCTGAAGGATATGTCATTGTGGATAACATCTGATCCGGTCTATATCAGCAGAGCACCATGGTGAAACATAGATCATTACACGTTATATTTTATCTCAGTTTAAAATTGGTATTTATTTCTCAGATATCCAGTTGTGCGTTGAGTCTAGCAGTGTTTGCAAGCAAAAGCCCCATCTACAGCTTCCCTTGTAGGGTTGTGGAAAAGTGAGAAGGGAATTCGTCTCAAATACACATCTACTCGCGGCGACCAAGATCCGAGGGATTTTTGGCTTCGGAAGTTTCGGAAATTTCCGCATTGTAGTGAAACGTTGCGGCTTTCGGATAATCACAAATGTTGTCCGCGCCAAAATTCCGCACTGAACGGCCGCGACGATGGTTCCGTGCAGCTAATTGAGCCGTCAAAATGCTCGTTGTGCCGACGCTGTGAATAAGACATATATATTCTTGCTTTCATCTTCCTTGAGTCTCTAGCCAGCTTAGCTACCAACTCGAAGCAATTGTTTATCAGAAGAGCAGTAACCGTCAATATGCTTAGCGCCACAGTGTCTCAAATCCCACTCTCGCTATATCTATGGAAACGGTACGTGGTTCTGTTTCATCTCTCTAATCGCATTTAATTGAGCTAAGAGAAAAAGCTAACTGACACGATGCGATGGAAATAGTATCCGGCAATTAGGTATAGCTAGTATCATGGGAGTGCCGGGAGACATGAACCTTGAGCTGCTGGACTATATCGATCAAGTGGACGGCTTAAACTGGGGCAAGTAATTGCTTACATGTCGCCCAAACATCATTGGCTGACCTGCAAATGTAGTTGGAAATGCCAACGAGTTAAACGCCGCTTATGCTGCAGATGGCTATGCACGTGTTAAGGGTTGCCCTGGAGTCGGTAAGTCTCTCGTCAACGCCTTAACAGGAACCAAGAAGCATTCTTACTGACACGGATGATTTCAAGTCGTAACAACTATGGGGGTAGGGGAGCTGAGCGCACTGAATGGTGTTGCTGGTGCCTTCACGGAGCAAGTTAAGCTGATTCACATCGTCGGTACCACGCCGACGAATGTTCAGGCGAAACGTCTTATGATACATCATAGTCTCGGTCCTGATCCAGATCACAAGGTAAGTTGCTAACAACAATGATTATATATGAATACTCACGAAATTTGCAGGTGTTTGAAAAGACATCAACCCACGTGCGATGTGCGCATGCATGGCTCGAGGATCAAGCAACAGCTCCTGCAGAGGTCGACGTATGTCTCTTGTTATCTTTATTATTTTTCATTCAACTTTGCTGTCACTTTTAACTAACTTTAACAAGCGTGTTCTCCAAGAATGTTTGGTGAAGTCCCTTCCAGTTTACATTTTTATGCCAATGGATTTGGTCCACACTCCAGTACCGGTTACACGTTTGAAGACGCCAATCCAGTTCTTACCTTCAATTAACGTTGAGAACGAAGCTGCTGCCATCTCTGAGACTGTTAGATTAGTTTCAAGAGCGAAAAACCCTGTTATTCTCATTGATTGTCTTACCAGTAGACATGGCGCTACGGCGGAGACTAGGAATCTAGTTGACACGGTGGGTTTCCCAGTTTTCTCTACCCCCATGGGCAAAACGATCATCGATGAATCTCACCCAAAATACTGTGGTGTTTACAACGGTGAAGTGTCTTATCCGGGGATCAAACAAGCAGTTGAACGGAGTGACTGCATTATCGACATCGGTCCTCTTTTGGCGGACAGCAATACAGGCGCACATACGAGGGATATCCGATCCAATCAAGTCATTATGATAGAGCCAAACAGCTGCACGGTAAGAATCCTATCTTAAGTGTAGACTCAATTGCGTAAGAGATGACTAATGGGATCAGATTGGTGGCAAGAATTACTCTGATGTGTATCTCAAGCCGTGTACGTCATTTCAATCCTAGTTTCTGGTCATGACTCTTTACTAACTGCTTATCATGTACAGTCCTCCAAAAGCTCCTTGTGGCCCTGAAAGACATCCCACTTCCGTCAGTCGAGCTTCCTGTTATTCCCCTTCGGCCAACCCCAGTGGATATGGATTCTCAGAATGTCGTCCAATCTTGGATATGGAAACGGTTGGGTGAATTTACTCGGTCGGGTGATATTCTCATTGCAGAATCTGGCACGGCTCAGTTTGGATTTCCGGATGCAACATTCTCTGCTGGGGTCAAGTATGTTACCCAAGTATACTACGGGAGCATCGGGTACTCGGTTGGGTGCTGTCTAGGAGCTGCAATTGCCCAAAAGGAGTTGCAAGCCCAGCATCATTGTAATAATGGACGAACTATTTTGGTAGTAGGAGATGGAAGTCTCCAGCTGAGTGTGCAGGAAATTGGAACTATGATACGGCACGGACTAAATCCCATTATGTCAGTGTTTCCAATCCTTGTTGTTGACCAGCCCACTAACTTACCTCTAAGAATTGTTATTAATAACAAGGGCTATACTATCGAGCGCGCGATACACGGCCCGCAGGCAGCGTACAACGATATTTCAACATGGCGACACCAAGTCATGTTAAACTTTTTCGGTGCTAAGTCCCCGCAGGAATGTAGCCGGGAAGTTCGAACGAAGGAAGAAATGGAAGCAGTACTCTCACTTGATGAGTATCGATACCCATCGGATATGCAGTTGCTCGAAGTGCACATGGATGTCCTGGACATTCCTTGGAGATTGCGAAACCAGATTGCCATTGTCAATGCGCGATCCAAGAGCAGAAGTTGAAGCTTAATGGGAGGGTCCGGCTAATGGCCTCACGTGAAGATATTGCCAAACAGATTAAACTAAATCTCGCACGGTTCATTTTCCAATACTTCTAGCTTTAAAATAAAAGTGACAAGAACATATCACAGCCCTACATCTGCATATACATCCACCTTGATACCTCTGGCAAGGCCAAACGAGAATTTAGGGCATTGGACGTATTAAGTACAGCGCTCGAATGGAGCCTCTGTTATTTGGGTTATAACCAGTTTCTTGGGGGACTATGGCGAAGCTTCCTTCGAACTGTCCATGTAACCCCGAGAACAAAACAGGGAGAGGCCTGTGTACTTCGTCAAGCCTACAGATGCTGTTACCTGTTGATTGCCCGGTAATCGGCTCTAGATTGCCTACAAATTTCGATGGTGCACGGGCCATTGCTGGGCAATCGGATTGCTGCGGGATCGGAACGCTGATTGGTCTATGGCTTGTGATTTCGCTGTTGGCACCAAGCGGGATTATTCTGCCGAGCCTGACCACTTCCTTGCTTTAGTACTGGTCAATCCCATGTTCCAATAAAGTTATCATTACCTGGTGTCATTCTCACTTGAGCGAATCCTCGCATACTATTACACTTCATATAGTCCTGATATCAACCGACACGGCCCTTACCAACCAGAGCTCTCTCAAGCCAAGCCATAAACCCTCTCAAGGAATTAGAGGAGAGACATTCTGTCACCGAAGCAGTCAAGAAATGTGTCTTCTTCGTGCTCATCGAATTCAACTGTCGCATTTATAAGTAAATGGCCGCTTTAGTAAAATCATCACCCTTGAAGGAAGCCATTTATAAGAATCTTATTGGAGAAGACTTTATGTTTTCCGTGCTTCTTCCATATCAATCCTACCCATTGCTCATAGTCAATTGACTTACTTAGTTGCCATTTCTAATCATAGTATGGAATCTTGCTATTATATAAGGCAAAATTTATAAAATCTTATCCTGGGACTCCTGGGTAAACAACTAATACTATTACTTAAGACTAAACCCATGAAATGCACTGTGTAGGACCCCTTTTCATTTATTGATGTGTGCTGATTGCGCTTCATTAGACACCTCTGGTACCTTCCCGCCATATTAAATACTGGCCTAACCTGGGGTCCTAGCAACAACGGAAACATCCTAATTAGTCTAAATCTATTTTCCAGATTCCTAATAACCTACCGGGTGGCATTATTTACTATATTCCCAAAGGGATGTACATTAGCACCAGAGCAATAATGTATGTTAAGCAGTTCCCATCGGGCTACATTGTAAAACCCTAAAGTCAAACCCATACTCACCGAGGGAGAAGGAGTTTTATCAAAGGAATATAAGAATAGGGGCTGAGATCTGCAAAAGAAATTGGGAATTGCTTATATATTCCAAAGTTGATCAATGGGGACCCGGAGTCCTATTACTTAACACTAGAGCACCTCAAAAAGGCAATCTAAAGACATATATAAAGGAGATAACACAGATCTCCGCTGAAATTCGACAGTGTTAGACCTTGCAGGCAGCTTTAGCTCTGGAGGCACTCCATGTAGTAAACATTATTCACTGCGATATTACGCCGCGTAACTTAATATTTAGCGTGTGACACTTGATCTTCACATCGCCGACTTTGCTGGCAGTTCGATCATCGGATCAGTCCCTATTATTGCGGCCGGACTGAGATTTCGGTCCCCTAGCTGGAGCTGGGACCGCACGGCGAAAAAGACAGGCGACATCTTCGCCATCGGCTCAGTCATCTACTTCATCTTGACTGTCGGAGAGCCTATACTAACCTTTTTGAGGAGGAAGTGGAGGGGTTGTTTAGTAAAGGAATCTTCCCCGGTGTATCCCACCCAGTCTGTGGAGCTGTAATTCGGGGCTGCTGGGATTAGATGTAGAATAGGGTAGAACAAGCAATCAATTCTTTAACCGCCTCATACGCAATAAAACCCAAAGTAGCTTAAATGGATTGGGTTGGGTCTGCATTTTAATATAGGTATCTACAATTAATATCTACAGGAACAAGTGAGACTAGGTCTTTATCGTTACTGCTCGCTATTTTTACTCTTCGCTACCCGTACTAGTTGATCAGTATATAGCTCCCTTCATAATCTCCCGCCCTCTTATTCTCAACAAGATCGAAATAGTTTGATAAGTGATTACTAGCGTGTGTATGGTCGCTGTAGCCTTCACCTTTGTGACACTGGCTTCTGCTCTTCGACCGACCGAAATGCGCCACCGTAGGGTTGTCACAAGCCTTCCCGGTGACGTTGAAATTCGACCATCCATCGGTAACAGGCTTTCGTCAATCCGAGTGCAGCTCTCCGGACAAGAAGTGGGACGGGAAAATGAACTTGAGTGGAGTTCTAAGGTAATACTATCTATCTATAGGATTCGGTCTGACGGTAAGATTGTATAGGTTTTAATGTTTTCTCCTGGAATATTTTTTAGTTTATTTTACTTTATCTGACGGTCGCTATATTATGGTCGTAGTGTGTAAAATAGTCTATGTTGCCCCGGGCAATCGCTTTGTCGTACATTCCATATAACATTATTTAACTTAACTTAATATTAGTACTATTTGGCTTAAACTTATCCTAGTTTAGATACTTATTAATATAAAAGAGAATAATTCTATTCTCCATCTAGCTATACCTATATATTATTATAAAAAAGAGAATCAGTGGGGCAAGCTTTAAGTACATGCATTTCGCGTTCATATAGCTCCCACAACTCCCTGTCCTTGCCTTTTTCAACCTCTCGAAAACGAAGGAATTGATAAACATCTTCAGTACCAGAACCTTGGGTGCTGCGAGGCGGCTCCCGTCGGCATAGCAGTAACGTACTGACAGCAAAACGTCCGTCATAGGAAAAGTCGCCGTACGCGAGCAATCGCAACGAACGAATACCAGTAGGCCCAAATGCCCATTGAGCGAAGTTAACGAAAGAGCTTCCTAGCCCGGAAAAAAAGCGATCAGGAAGGTCCATCCCGGCAAAATTGAAGGGCAGATCGTCCGGCCCTGCCGCCTTGGCCCAGCATGAGAAATGTCTCAAGTCTCTTCCTGACTGCCTTAGGTGCAAGACTTGTAGGGATGTTTTCGAGGCGAAATCAGAGACAAGTCTTCGCTATTTGAAATGTTAGCCGTTACTATATTTTTACTCATTCGCAGCATTCCTTACCATAACAGGAGGAGTGCAACAGAGCCCGAGGCTAATCAGGTCAAACTTCCCTAGGGAGTCGCATCCGTCTGTTAGAAGTTCATCATCATAAACAGCGAGATCTGCTAGGTCACACTCTAATTGAAACAAGGCATCGCCTTCATCGTCTTCATCGCCCAAATGGATACTTCGTTGGTGATGGACAAATCTCCGAAGGGTAGTACGCTGATGTAGCAGTGCTCGCCAGAGTTCCGTTGGATCCGCAGGGCCCGTGGTATAGAGAAAGAACTCCTCGAGCCCTTGAATCTTCTGAAGGAGAGGCAGGATTGTCTCATCTGGGTCAGCAGGCTCGTTATCAAATCCCCACTGAATCTCGAGAGATTTCAATTTGAGAGTTTCCCTACGTCTATTGAGTAGTATAATCAGGTCTTTCCAGCCCTGGCAGTGCTGTAGCTTCAGTGACTGAAGAGAACTGAAGTCAAAGACATCGCCAATTCGCTTGAGAACTCGCTGGGCAACTTCACCGCTCTTTCCTGCCGTGAGCGGAACAGCAGCCAGAGCCAGTCTTTTAAGAACTGGAAATCTTCCGGAGGTAGGCCTATGAAGTTTTAAAATCTGGACCGCGAATTCAGTATGCTGGTCTTCGTCATCGGAGTCATAGTCGGATGGCAGATCCCGATGGTATGTGAGATCAATCTCGAGCTCCTCGAGCTGGTGTGATCTTTTCTCGAGCACATCGCCGAGGGTCTCAAAGTCATCAACCGACGATAGTCCTGCCCAAGAGAGGCGTTTGAGGCACGGGAATGCTCCTATGGCCAAACGACTCCTGCGCTCTTTCTTCCACATGCAACTGCCATCTGTTACCAGGCGGATAGTCTCAAGTTTCTGTTGTTCCGACGGGAAGTAGCCGGTAGGTCCTAGAAGTGACTGTGGCACGCAAGTTCCCAAAGCCCAACTCTCGAGCAAGTTAGCAATTTAGGGGCTGGAGTATAAAAGACCAGCGATGAAGTGGTGTACAGACTTACTCAAGTGATTGGATCGCCCCAGCCTTACAATTTTCAAGCACATTCTCCTTCAATTCCTCCACCATACCTTCGACCACCTCTTCCGCCTCGTCCCAATAGGGGTCATACATCGCTCTGTCCATATGCATGCATCGAGAAGATGTTTTGACATGGAACGGGGCCCAAATCTTAATATGCCGAGCGTGGCCAAGGAGGCCCTTTTTTCCAGGAGCCCAGAAATGTGATCCATGGATCTCCTCAATGCGGTCCTCAAAGGCGCGTAGAGAAATTGATTTATACAGATACTTTGCAATCTTTGCATAGAACCCCTTGGAAACCTTACACAAATTGTTGAGATCTGAATTAGACAACTGATACTCAGTCAGCTAAAAGAATATTCTGGGCTTACGTGTTAGCACTTACCAACTCTACTATCATCAAATGCATCTCCGCAGGGATATTCTCTAACGTTGGCGCACTCATTTTCCAGTTCCGATAGAGATTCTGGCTTTGACGTTAGGCTAGTGTTCTCTCAGATGGCTCAGGAAGCAGCAAGTCCGAATGGAGGATAAGAACATAACGAGGATGCTTAATAAATAACGTAAATGGCGCATATGCTCAAGGAGAGGGGCTGATGCCTAATGTGATTAGCGGGGTAATGCTGCGCCGTTCTGTGCATAACCAACAACACATATTAAGCCAATTAAATGATATTAAAAGAGTGGGTTTGTTGGGAGAAAGGACACACTGTGAAGGGCCTGGTCAGGTAGTTACTTTAATAAGTTAATGCCACGGCGAATTGTCTATCTAAAGCTAAGGAGGGAAGAAGGGGAGGTTTCTAATTACATAGCAAGGCCGCTTCTATATAGCTACTAGAGCGATTAGGTTAGGCAGTAGGGTTCCTGCCTGATCCTACCCCAGTTGCGGCCGGAAGTGGCGCCGTACTTTTAAAAATCGCGCGCTGGTTGGTCCGGGCTCCCACGTGCATAAGGGTTTCTATTAGCTAGGCCATTATACTTCCAATCCTACTAGCTACCTTGCTTCCGATTACCTAATTAGGGTAACCCTAGGATGAAATAACCCTTAACCCCCCCTAATCTCTTATATGGAAATATGGGGGTTAAGGTTAAGTGGCAGGGCGGTGGTTGAGGGTATACTTTTTTCAAAAACGGCCGCTAAAAGTCTACCACTCTTTAAAGAGTAGTATTCTATAACGTGAGATGTATTCTGAGCATTGTAGCCCACTTATAGAATTAGTGGCTGGGTTGTGCTTTTCAGATAGGCTGTTTGTCCAGTGCGTAACGGTTGGCTCTCGTTTGTTTAACGCTCAAAAAGGGGTTCTTAGTGGATTCTAAAACATGGAGCCGCCCTCAGGCAGATGATTATAAGCTATCTTAAGTCTTTTTCTAATCTATAGTCCCCCCCAGTGCCTAGTGCTCAGCTTCGTTCGGTTAGACCTTAATCCCAATTTACCTAAGGATTGAAGTTAGTTTTATAAACTTAATTGCCTTTGCTGCTTTACGCTTATTTAAAATCCTTCGGAGGGTATATATACTTAAAGGGGTCCTTAGTTTATTTTGTAATTATAATCTTAGTAATAGTGCAGAAGGATATATGTAATTATTTATCTATTTACTCTATAAAGGTACTAGGCAATTTCCAATTTATATTTATTACTTAGTTTTGTAGGGAGCTAATCTCTTAATTAGTTAAGTAGCTATATATTACCTTATATATTCTTTAGTAGTATAATTAATATATAATACTATTTTATAATATAAAAAAGGAATAATAGTAATACTTTTACTAATATAAATTTAATACGCTTGGGTTTTATATTAAGAAATTATTAAACTATTTAAATTAGTATTAACTTCGGTTAGTGTTATATTATAGTTACTTTACTTTATCTCCTGCTTAAGGTTACTACCTTTATTTTTATAAAACTTTAACCTAGAGACTAGCTCTTCCTTTAATAAACCTATAAGAAGATTAATATTAAAATAATTAATCTTTTTATTAAGCGCTTCTTTAAGATATAATTAGCAATAATTAAATAAGGAAGTTTACAATATCTTAAGAGTATTATAAAGCACCCTATACTTAGTTAGTTTATAAAGGAGCTTAATATTTATATTAGCTATTTTATTGTGCAATTTATATAACTAAGCTAATAGATTAATAATTTAGTTAAATAAAATGAAAGATACTTAATTCCTTTATTTATTTGGGCTAATAGGCTTCTTATTTATTTTACCTAAATGCTAAAGGCCTCTTTAAGGCCTTTAAAAGAAGCTATATTTAGTCTTAAGCCCTTATAGGCTTATTATCTTAAACTATTTAAGTTGCCTCACTTGGGTTTTAAGCAATCCTATATAATATATTTACTATTACTTAATAACATTTATAAAATTAACTTACTATAATGTATATAATAAGCAAGTAGGATAAATAAGCGAGCGTAATAAAAATTCTAACCTCTAAGATTCAAACCTTAATAAAACTACAACAATACTATTAATCAATTAAAACTAATTGCTATACTCTTCCTTAAAGGTCTTAATTATAATCTAACAGGTTCTTACATTATAACCGGCCTTTCCACAAGTTTTACAGTGCCTTTCCCTTGGCATCGCTAACCTCCCTTAACTACTACTTCTCGACGATTTAGCTACTACCTGCGCATTAATATCTCTCTAATCTATCTTACCCCTTCTTTTATCTATAGTTATCTTCCCTTTATTCTATAGGTAGGTTCTTTTTACTCTATACCGCTTGCTAAGAGTCTTATTTGCCTATCGAAGGATTTGGTTCTTAGACTTTAATAATGCTATTTAATATATTATTGCCTTTATTCCCTTAGAAAATGACTTAAGTGCCTTAAGGATAGATGCTAGAGAGCTGCTCTAATGCCTTCTTACTTATCTTTTAAGGTATTCAGACTGCGAACTAGCCTTAAGTATTGTCTTTGGGGTCTTCGAGACCTAAGGGTTAGGGAGGCCGACCTCCTCTGCAGCTGGTGTTAGAGTTTGTAGCTGTATATTAAGCTTTAATATAATATTTTCTGGATTTAAGGAAATAAGTTTAGCCCCTTGAAAACCTCCCTTAATATTACTTCTTATTATAGCAGCTGCATAAGTAGCATAGAAGGCTGGGAAGAACTTAGTCTTTGTAATATAAGTTATAAAGTATTTAATTAATTGCTTAATTTCTTGACTATAGGCTGTTTTAAGTAGCCTAAAGCACCTAATATTAAGAGGCTGGAGTAAATAAGATAAATGAGGTGGTATATAAAGCGTAATAATATTATTCTCTTTATAATATTTCTTAAAGTTAATAAAGTAGTAACTTTCGTATTTATTAAGGATTAGAAGATAATAGCAATTGGTTAATTGATCTTTTATATATTAGTTAAAGTGCTTAAGCTACTTAAAACCTATTTTATTATTAGTTTAGCTATTTTAAGTTATAGTAATAGCTTAATTATTAAGGAGGTTGCTTTCCTAATACTAGCTAGTAAGGTAATATTAGCCTATAATTATAATAAACGGCACAATTGCCCAGCCTTTTATATTAATTATTTAAATAACTATAACCCATTTTCGGTTTCCAAGCTATACTAATTTTAAATTTTTATACTTATCTATACCTATAATAACTATTCTACTTACAATAATGCCTATTATAAAGCTAATTTTATTAAAGTTATAAATATTAACTAGATTAATATTATATTTTATAATTATATTCTCTATAAGCCAGAATTAATTATAAATAATAATTAAATCTTTACATTTGGCCCTCTAATAATTATATTTACAAAAAAAACGTATCTTAAGCTCTTAGTATTGCCTAATGAAGTTTAAAGCCTAGTACTTGCTAATAGGTAATACATTGTAGTTGGCAAGCAGTTAATTAGCTATTTCTTTAATATTATATAGTTGTAAAGGAAATCCTTGCAAATTTAAGTTGAGAATAAACTAAATAATAATCTATTCCTTTAAATTAGATAGTTAGCGTAATTTTGGAATGGTATTATATATAGAAAGAATGCCCTTCTGCTGGCGCTATAGTATTATACAACTAACTTTATAGAGCATTAACTATAATGTATACTATAATATATTAAGTATTATAAATAGTAATAAAGATACTAATAA